>RCUC01120203.1:0-28262 GCA_003697995.1 Taxidea taxus jeffersonii
TTTTTTTTTCTATATACATACATACATATATTACATTATACATATATATACACATATATTCATATATATCATATATATTAATAAATATATATATAGCATTGGCATATATAAATTTTATCTATCTATCTATATATATGGCATTGGCAGTATTTACCAGAGACCTGAATTAAATTAGATGTTAATAAGGCAGGAATGAAGAAGGAATTAGGGTAAAAAGAACATTCCAGACAGAGGGAAAAACATGTAAAAAGGCTCAGTGGATGGAGAGAGCACAGTGCCCTTGAGGAACTGAAGGAAGGCTAGTGTGTATACAGTGTAGAAAGCAAAGGGACTGTGGTGCATGATGAGGCTCAAAGAAGCTGACTATAGCCAATCATGTGGGGCTTTGCAGATCATGTTGAGGAAAGACTTTAGAGTGTTTTATATGTATGCACAGGACACTTGGATGTCAAAGAAAAATTCTGGCAGAGATACAAGTCTGTGAGTAACCTGATGATTGGTGGACACAGAATCCAAGGGCTCAACCTACACAAAGCACACAGAGTGAGGAGACAGGAGGTTTGGAGACCAGGGGAAACTGATGCTCAGAGAATTTCAGTAACTTGATCAATACTACACTCTTACCACACCTCTTATCACATACTCCTGGGGGCTCCTCTAAGAGAGGAGTGCTCTATTTAAAAATGGTTGTGCTATATTGACACTAAATCTTAAGTTTTCCAACAGAAGAAAAAGTTGGCTCTTTGACTAAGCACTTTCTCCCAGGTACAATAAAATGGTATTACAAAGCACAGTAAAGGCCTTTCCTCCCAAGAAAAGAAAGAAATCATCACAGACTGAGTATGCACATCCCTAAGAAAACAAGTAGCATTTTCTGTGGCTGATTTTAGAAAGTCAAGGTCAAAGACTGAAGGGGTTGAAGAAGGAAGTCTAGGACATATTATTCTGTGAGGAGTAGGGAGCTCACAAACACAGGAAATGCACTCAATGTAAATTCGAGGCAAGGGTTTGTAAACTACAAAACTGCCCTCTGGACACCTGAAGGCAGCATGTATCAGGAACTTGTGAAAAATATCTTCAGCAAGAAGTCAGGAAAATTAAATGCTGATAAATAGTAGTTGAGTTTTAATGAGAAGCACATCACTAGTTAAGATACCCAAATTCATTCTCTATTCTGTATTAGCTTGACATTCAGTAAACATCATGAATATAGGTACAATTATTTTGATAAATACTATAATTTTTTATGAAAATTCCCCATTTCCAAATTTTGTGTTCTAGCTCGTCTCTTAAATATTTTCATGCCTGGAATTCACCAATTTCCATAGCTTTTAGGAGGCCCTGCCATTTTCTAGGAAGCATCTCTTTCCCTACTCTTTCAGAAAAACTTGTGTGAACACCACACTCCTCTACCCTCACAGATCCATTTATGCTTTCCTGTGTGGCACAATTAGAGACTGCAATCTCTCCTAGAATAACCATCCTCCAAGTCATTCCTCATCATGCTGCACTCAGGCTTTTGCCCCCACTGCTGTGTTTAAGTGGCATGTTTCCAAGAAACACCAATGACCCAATGACCCCCTTGCTGCTAAATCCAGTAGCCAATTCTCATTTCTCATCTCACTTGACCTGAGTGGCACCTGTCACAGATAATCATACCCTTAGGCCATGTAACACTTTCTCACCTTGGCTCCCAGCACACCACACACTTGTGTGTTTTATCCTCCTTCCCTCACTGGCCTGTTCCCTATCTTAGTTCTTCCTCATCAGTCTGACCTCTAAAAGTCTGAATGCCTTAATCTTTGTCCATGTATTTCTCTGCCTTGTCTCTATCCTCTTCCTTGATGATCTTATCTAGTCTCGTGACTTTAAATTCTACCTATGTGGACAATGTCTAAATGTGTATCTGCAGCCCAAATGTTGCGTCATAATTTTACACTCATGTGATCAGCTACTCACTTTACTTCTAAAACAAGACAGTGTTCTTGGCAGCTTAGAAAGTGACAGAGGTATTTTAAAATTTAACAGTGGCTTGGAAGATAAAATGGAAGATACCTCCTAGAAAACAGAACTAAAAGTCAAAGTGATAATAATAATGTCAAGAAAAGCATTAAAAAATTTGACAATCTACTCAAGAAAGTCAATATTCTACTACTAAAAATTATAGGAAAATAAATTGAAGATATGGAGAAAGGGAAATAATAAAAAAAATATAATACTTTTCATAATAAAAAACTCACCTAGATCTGTTATGAACACATAATAGAATACATTTTAAAAAAATCTATCCCAGTGCACATCATTGTGCAATATCACATCTCTGGAGGTGAAGAGGAAATCTGAAAAGTTCCAAAAAGAGAAGCAGGGTGCTATATGAAGGAGTAGTCATGAGGATGGCATGTGGTGTTGAACTTTTCAAAACAGCAACACTGTAAGCTAGAAAAGAATCCATTTAACAATAATTTGCTGAGAGCTTACTCCCCACGAGGCACTATGCTCAGTGTTAACCACAGAGGGACAGCCTTTGCAATTCTGAGGGAAAATTATTTCCAACCTAAAATAAAATGCCCTACTCAGGCAAACAAAAGTACATAAGCAACAAAAGTACATAAGCATCATCATCAACAATGGTACCTCTTAGGAGCTCCTGCTCAGGAAGCTCCTGGAGCATGGGGACCAGGAGAATACAGTTTGCAAGCCAAGAAAGACACCTTCGGGATTCAGGGAATGAGGGATGTACATGAATGGACAGACTAGCCAAGATGACTAGAAATGATATCCTAGGACAAAAACTGAGTTCAGACTCAAGAAGGGATATAGGCATGAAGGAAAATAGAACTCTCTGATTAGCTACTATGCTTTAACTATTTTGAGAAGAGTTTCAGAATTCCATTAATTCTAAAAATCCAAATTAAAAGTTATGGAAGTAGCAGCCTCTGTCAGTGAGACTTGAAATGGAGTACTTTTATCACTACAAGTGGTATTAAAAAAACACTTAAATTTTGGTCATTTGTTACTTAATAAAAATAATAAGTGCACAGGCTTTCAAAGAACTGAATTAGAACAAAGATACTCTAGTTAAAGCAAAAACTTTTTTTCTGAAACCTGTTTTAACACATACAAACACTAGAACATTAGGTAGCTGTGGAAAAGAATGAAATCTCACCATTTGTAATAACATGGAAAGTATATGCTAATTAGAGTAAGTCAGTCAGAGAAAGATAAGTACCAAACAATTTCACTCATTGGTGAAATTTAAGAAACAAAACAAATGAACAAAGAAAAAAAGAGACACACACACAAAAACACACTGTTAAATGCAGAGAACAAACTGAAGGTCACCAGAGAGGAGGTGGGTGGGGAGATGGGTGAAATAGGTGAAGGGGATTAAGAGTACACTTACTGTGGTTAGCACTGAGTAAGGTACAGGATTGTTGAATCTCTACACTGTATACCTGAAACTAATACAATACTGTACATTAACCATACTGGAATTTAAATAACAAATAAAAAATGAATTTGTTGCTTTGCTTTCAAATATGAGTGATTCTTTGTTTTCCGCCATCACTGCTACTGTCCCTCTTAGGATATTTTGAACAGAAGGACATCAGTTTCCCACACAGTTAAAAAAGCATATTGTGCAAGGTAAGGACTTAAATGAAGTTTATGGCCTCCATAAACAATTGCATCATGCTCTGCAGCCTGTATTTGCTTAAGAAGGAAGATAACATTTTCTTTATCAAAGCAAGACGAAACAGGCTATAAATTATACAATGTCTGTTCTCCCAGTTCACAGAAAACTACAGTCCATCTGGAACTGAGTAGGAATGGAGTTACATAAAAACTCTCTAAGTCAATGTAAATCATAGAGAGAAGAATGTTTCCACATTGGTGCACCCATCGTTCTGGTCGATTGCTTTCTTACACTTTCATATGCATGGCAGCCAACTGACTGGCTACCAGAGCCTTGGAACATTTTTGTACTTACTCACCAGTAAATAAAATTCAGTGAAAATAATAAGAACCATGGTGAAAATTGGTGAGTTTGATCAATTTTGTTAAAATGCTTCTGCCGGAACACAAATTTCCCAGCATGCCTATGCTGAAAATACAGTGTCTTTAACATTAATGTAATACTAAGAACATAAAAAGTTGAAAGTATTAATGTATTCAGAATGTGAGTAACCTTTTCACCCCAAGAAATCTGAATTCAAAGATGGTTAACCACAGAAGAGAAAATATCTTGGGTGGTCTAACTCTAGACATTTGTTCTTAGTGTATTTGGCCCAAGCACAAAACCACCAAGGAGTCTGGCATGATGGATGGTGTCTTCCTAAAAGATGCTTGGGATCAAGCAGGTTGTTTTAAGTCAGACATGGGTGGAGTAATTATGGCAAGAAGCTAGTGGAGAGGGTTGTCATTTGCCAGGTTATAACCAGTCCTTTTTCTGTGAGGATGTCACTAATAAAAGCCAGCCTCCTTCAACACTCTACTTCTCCTCTATTCCTCCAACCAAGTAAAAATTAGAACCAAAAATTCTGGACATTATATATAAACACACTTAGAAGAATGTGAAAAGCAGAGACTGGAAAGCAGGCCAGCTGGGGACGTGAGGGCACAGTAACCTCATAGAGCCCAGACAGGGAGCAGAGGAGATGGCCACCTGCAAACATGGAGGAAAAAAGCTTGCTTTCTCCAGACAAAGTACCAGGAAATATGTAGCTTAGCAAGACAGGAGACTTTTTGATACTACTGTCCTACTACTGCCAGACACCACAGGGGAAACAAAACAAAATAAAACAAAACTGTGATTCCAACCTTCCCTGCCCCCACTGAGGCTGAGTGGAGAGCTTAGAATTCCATCCCGACCAAGCTGTAACAAGGTGTTCCATTCCCATTCCCTCACTGTGCTAATGCCAGGGTGGTGTCAGAGGTGGTTGAGTAGGAAGCTGGGAATTTTAGCTCCACCAGGATATAGAAGGCCACTCGCCCACCCTGTGGTGTCAGGAGCAGCCAAGTGGGCAACAGTAGGAGTGACCTCACCTGTACACCTACTCTTCCCGGCTAGGAAGCTATCACTGGAGGCCTCGTGGGGCACTGTAACTCCCATTCCTGCCCAGCAGTAAGGAGGAGCCACCACCTCTGGTGTGAACTAAGGCAAATGGAAACCTGGACTTTTATTCCCACCTAGCAGTAATAAGGAGAGAGTGCCCTCCCACCCCCTTATTTCCCCAGCTAAAGCTATGTCAGAAAAAACCAGCTAAAATAGAAGGCTTAAATAAGATACAGAAGCTCATAACAAAATATTTAAAATATCCAGGTTTCAATCAAAAGTCACTCATCATACCCAAACCAGGAAGATAGTAAACTAAATAAAAAAAAGGTAATCCTGGGGCACCTGGGTGGCTCAGTGGGTTAAAGCCGCTGCCTTCGGCTCAGGTCATGATCCCAGGGTCGTGGGATCGAGCCCCGCATCGGGCTCTCTGCTCTGCGGACAGCCTGCTTCCTCCTCTCTCTCTGCCTCTCTGCCTACTTGTGATTTCCGTCTATCAAATAAAAAAAAAAAAAAAAAAAAAGGTAATCCACAGAGGAGTCTGCACCAATCAACAGAGGTTCGAAATATATGAAGCAAAAAGTGACAGAACTATGATTCTATGTTATAGTTGGAAGCTTTAATACTATTCTCTCAATATTGATAGAACAACCAGACAGGAAATTAATAAGGATATATAACTCAGTAACTCCAGCATCCAATAAGATCCAATCAACATTCATAGATCACTTCATTCAATAGCAGAACAGTCATCTTCTTCAGTGCTCACAGAACATATACCAAAACCATATCCTGAGCTACAAAACAAACCACAACAGATTTAAAATAATTAAAATTAGGGCGCCTGGGTGGCTCAGCGGGTTAAAGCCTCTGCCTTCGGCTCAGGTCATGATCCCAGGGTCCTGGGATTGAGCCCCACATTGGGCTCTCTGCTCCACGGGAGCCTGCTTCCTCCTCTCTCTCTCTGCCTGTCTCTCTGCCTACTTGTGATCTGTCTGTCAAATAAATAAGTAAAATATTTTAAAAAAATAAAATAAACTTATACACAGTGTGTTCTCCAATCACAATGGGATGAAATTAAGAAAGAATAATGAAAGGTTACAGGAAGATTTCCAAATGCTTCAATACTAAACAACACATTTGCAAAAAATACATGGGTAAAATAGGAAGTGTAAGAAGAAATATAAAAACACAAGGAACTACATGAAAATGAAAATGCAACATATCAAAATCTGTGGAACACAGCAAAAGAAGTGCTAAATGGAAATTTATAGCACTAAATGCATGCACTACAAAATAGGAAAACTCTTAAATTGATCATAATGACATGACTGTCTCTTCAGAAAATCCCAATGTAACTCCAAAATACTCCTAGAACTAATAAGTGAATTCAGGAAGGTCACGGTATATACGATAAATAAACAAAAATCAACTGTATCTTTATATACTAGCAGTAAGCTGGTGGACATCAAAATTAAAAATACAATACCATTTATAATTGACAGAAAGGGAGTGAGGGGGGAAAGAAAGAGAGATAGAAAGGAAAAGGGAAGAAAGAAAAAAAAGACAGGAAGGAAGGAAGAAAAAAAAGTGAAGGAAAAGAGCGAGCAAGGCACAAAAAAGGCAGATACAGGTACAAATTCAACAAAACTTTAGAAGACTGATAAACTGAGAAACTACCAAATGCCCACAAAATAAAACAAAGATATAAATAAATGGACTGATATGCTATCCTCAGGGATTGGAAACTCAATATCGTAAAGATGTCTATCCTCCGCAAATTGATACACAGTTTCAATGCAATTCCTTTGAAAATCTCAGCAAGACTGGTGTAGAGATATATAGAATTAACCTAAAATTTATATGAAAAGGGGAATGAACTAGAAGAGCTAAAAACGAAGTTTAAATAAGAAGAATAAAGTGGTAGAAGTCAGCATATCTGATTCCAAGACTTAGTAAGTAGCTACAGGAGTCAAAACTGATAGCAGAAAGGTAAACATATAAGTCAATAGAACAGAATAGAGAACCCAGAAATAGATCCACACAAATGCCCTGAAAGTTTCTGAAAAAGGTGCAAGAGGGCGCCTGGGTGGCTCAGTGGGTTAAAAAGCCTCTGCCTTCAGCTCAGGTCATGATCCCTGGGTCCTGGGATCAAGTCCCAAATTGGGCTCTGCTCAGCGGGGAGCCTGCTTCCCCCTCTCTCTCTGTCTGCCTACTTGTGATCTCTCTGTTAAATGAATAAATAAAATCTTAAAAAAAGAAAAATAAAAAGGTGCAAGAATAATTCAATGGATGAAATAGAGCCTTTTCAAAATATGATGTTGGACATCAATGGGAAAAAACTGAACTTTGACCTAAGTCTCATAACCTATATAAAATAACTTCCATCTGAATCATGGACTTGGACTTAAATGTAAGATACTAAACTATAAAACCTTTAGGAAAAAATAAAAAAACAAACAAAAAAGGAAGTCTTCAAGATCTAAGGCTTCACAAAAAATTCTTAGACTTGACACCAAAAGCATGATCCAAAATATAAATCATGATATGCCTCCTCCATTTGTTTAGTTACATATGGGGGGATCCTTTAGCAGCAATTTATAATTTAATTAATCCAGTTCTATGCAGTTCCTATTATATCTGTGCCTAAGACATTTATGATTTTGTGAACAGGATGTTATTTTAGCATAAAATTTTCTAACTGGTTATCACTGATGCATAGGAAAGTTAATGATTTTCAGATGTTGGGTCTTTTATTCAATCACCCTTATGAATGGTCTTACTAATTCTCATAGTTTTTCAATTATTTACTTGCAAATAATTACTGGTTTTGTGTTTCTTCCATCTGGAAATAGATATTGATATAGATACTTACATATATATCTGAAACATACATCTATCTGATATATGTACACATTTCTTATGAAATGTAATTCTGTTTTTCTTGACTCATTGAATTATTGAAGACTTCCAGTGCCATATTAGGTTGTGATGGTGATAGTGGGCATACTTATTTTTCCCAGGGGAACACTTCATTGGATTTTACAGAAAAGCATATTGGTTTCACTCACTGATTTATTTTTTATACTGTTTGATTAACCTCTGCTTTTAATTTTATTAATTCATTTCCTTTATTTTCATTGTGCATTTTTAAAAAGATTTTATTTATTTATTTGACAGAGAGAGAGATCACAAGTAGGCAGAGAGGCAGGCAGAGAGAAAGGGGGAAGCAGGCTCCCCGCTGAGCAGAGAGCCCGAAGCGGGACTTGATCCCAGGACCCTGAGATCATGACCAGAGCTGAAGGCAGAGGCTTAACCCACTGAGCCATCCAGGCACCCCTTCATTGTGCATTTTTATTCCTTTTTCAGCTCTTTAAATTTTGTACCTCGTTTATTCATCTTATTATGTTTTTGTTTTCTAATATAAAATTTATATATTACTTAGACATCTTTTAGAGAGCTAAATGTTAGGGGTATTCTTTTTATTGAGGTATAACTGACATATAACATTATATTAGTTTCTGGCATATAACATAACTTGGTATTTGTATATATTGCAAAATGGTTACCACAATAACTAAACATACATCACCATACATAGTTACAACTTTTTTTCTTCTGATAAGGACTTTCAAGATCTACTCTACTAACAATTTTCCAAAATATGCAATATAGCATTATTTATTACTGTCACCATGCTGTATATTACATTTGTTTAATAACTGGAAGAAAACTCTTATTTATGATAGGGTTTTACTGTATTGCTCACTGCTACTTAATGGGGTTATAACTCACATCAAGTTCTGGGGATAAGAGAAAATGATCCTGCACAAACTCTGTGATTTGGAGAACCACAGAAATATGCATTATTTTCCATGTTAGTCATGAGTCTAAGTCTGTGATAAGTATCACAGAAACCAGTGGTCCTCATAGAATAAATGGACAGAACTTACATTAGGAACAGTGCGGGGTGGAAATCATACGGGGAGGTGAACCATGAGAGACTATGGACTCCAGGAAACAAACTGAAGGTTTTAGAAGGGACGGGGTAGGGAGACGGGTGAGCCTGGTGATGGGCATTGAGGAGGGCATGGACTGCACAGAGCACTGGGTGGTATATGCAAACAATGAACCATGGAACACTATATCAAAAATTAATGATGTACTATATGGTGACTAACATAACTAAGAAAAAAAAGGAACAATTATCCTTGGTTGAGGGTAAAAAACAAAAACAAAACAAAAAAACCCCAAAATAAAATAAAACAAAGTCTATTTCCATTTGGGGACTTTATTATGTTTGCCTTATACCCCAGCTGGCTGCATTTCTAGGTTTACTCTCTCATCTTTGTGGTAGCTTAAAGGTCAGGAAATTCTGCAGGGATCCTCAAAAAAAAAAAAAAGATTTTTTTTTTTTTAATTAATAAACACACACAAAACAAAAAACATGAGACTAAAGAAGAACATCAACATGTAGACAAACCAGACTTCTGTCAACTCCTTCTTCAGAGAAAACAAAGCCTAGGGATATTTTGTTGCTGTAATAATTGAAGCAATGCCCTTACCAATTCAGAAACGTTGGAAAAGTTGGTCTCCGTGCTATTAAGCATGGAATTTAGGTTTAGATTTGCTTTGGTAATGTCATCATTTTACAGAATGACTCAATGGGAATCATAAGAACATATCTTCCAGGCATTCATGTGAGGCGATTGGGGAACTTAAGATAAGATTCTAAAGCCTGTTGGTGATGTGGATGGAACTAGAGGGTATTATGCTAAGTGAAATAAGTCAATCAGATAAAGACAGTTACCCTATCATCTCACACATATGTGGAATTTAAGAAACAAAACAGAGGATCATAGGGGAAGGGAGGGAAAAATAAGAGGAAATCAAAGAGAAAGACAAATCATAAGAGACTTAATCACAGGAAACAAATTGACAGTTGCTGGACGGGAATGGGGAATGGGGTAACTGGGTGATGGGCATTAAGGAGGGCACATGAGGTAATGTGCACTGGATATTATACAAGACTGATAAATCACTGACCTTTACCTCTAAAACTAATAATATACTATATGTTAATTAATTGAATTTAAATTAAAAAAAATAAAACCTGTTGGAGAATTCTTGATGTAAAATTTCTTGTTGGCCATCATTGACTATGCAGTACTTCTCTCTTCTTTTCCCTACCATTATATTTAGCTGGATTTTTACCAATGCTATAACAAAGCAAGGAATTATATGGATGGATTTCAAGTGAAGGTAGTGCATTTTACCGGTAAGTTTTTCAAAATCCTAAATAGTAACACCTAAAATGGCTATAGTGGGCAAATCACAAGAGAAGTAGAAATCTGGGTGCCTCTCTATTAGACTTCTAAATTTTATTCCAAGGAGTCCTATATATTAAAAAGTGAACCATAAACGTGAACTGCCTCAGTTTCCACCCTCTCTTGTACCTCAATGGTTTGGGGAAGCCTAAACATAGGCCTGCTGCCAATGGAGATGGGGAAGCTTGGATCCCAGAAGACTGGAGCAAGGAGGTGTGCACAGAACTTCCATTCTACCCACAAGTAGTTTTACCTGCAATATCTAGCTCAGGAACAGAGCTGGATTCTAAGGGTCCTCTCCATGGCAGTGATGGTGAAAGACAAAGAAATGAAAATGGGTCAGAAGAATTTTTTCTACCTGTACCTAGGAATATTTCTTGTTCAGGGATCTCAAAAGCCCAAAGAGGAGACTCAAGTAAGACAGGCTCCAACGTGAGACTGTTCTTCAGACACCCGGCCTCTGTAACCTCAGCATTCTCATCTGAGAAGCCAGTAACTTCAGGACACATAGGTATTTAGGACACAAAAGTATTTATAAATACCTTTCCCTGTCCTCGTACCTATTTACACATAAAAATATAATGACAAACAGAGGGACATATGGACTCTGTTTCACAGCATAACATAATCATAAAATAATGCGACTCTCTCTTACTTGCATTATAAGTGAATCTTGGGGCCATTGACTTACACAGAGTAATGACTCTTGCTATGAAATGCCTATACATATGCAGTTCATGAGTAGTCTAGCTTAAAAATCTGGTAAGAGTCATGACTCCTCTTACCTGTGGAGGCCAGAAACTTGCAAAGACAATAAACCTTGACTGCTGCTCCAGGCTAACTGGCTGCAGCCAAGGCACAGGGTTTACATGTCACCTGGGTCTCTGCCAGCCCATTAGTCATTATGTATTCTGCCCCAGTGGGGCATTTGAAATAGAAAGGACTCTGGATATGCTCAGGGGGAAGAAAGAGAAACACCAGTTTTTATTCGGTGGGGTTAAATTTTTTTGGCCCTTCCCTTGCTGGGAAAGTTATATTTAAAACAAAACCTGAAATCCTTGTTAACCAACCTTCAGAGTCACTTTTCCTGTAAAAGTATGAAGCGGTTATTAGCAACTATTCAAGTGTGCAGTGGCTATTGGCAACTGAGAAAGATGATAGCCAAAGGAAATGGGATAGTTAAGGACAAAGATGGCAGATGTCACTAGTAGAACAATCTCCTCAACTCATCTGCTCACCTTTTTTCCTTCTTACTAATCTCTGTACCTTCAAGAGCCTTTCCCATTAGCCCATCTGCCAATCAACACCATAATATGCCGTCCTGTACCATCTACTGGGTAATCACCCAGAGAATCTTGGGATTGTATTTTTGAGGACAGAATCTTTAAGTGATAAACCATAGATAAAGCGCATCTCCACTCCAGACACAATAATAAAAAACAGCTGGCCTTTAAAAAAATAACCAACTATTTGGTTTGATCTACAAACAATGACTTGATGTGCTTAGCAATTGAGTCAATTAAGTTTAGATATCTACAAGGCTAAAAGCATTCAACTGAGTGTATAAATTAACTGTGTTTATACTGATCATTACAATAACTGTTTAATCCGTAAACCATACAAATAGGAATCTGCGAATGTGGTTCGATGTGATTTTTGTTACATGTGGTAAACAGGAATTTTTTAGTTACAAATGACAAACACACATTTCAAATGAAGTATTCACAGAATTAGTTATTTATTTTGCTAAAAATGCAGAGGTGTACTAACTGCAAGCATAGTAAGACCAGGGGCCCAATGTCAGTCTAGTTTCTATTTGCAGGTTAGTCTCTCTGACAGAAGACAGCTTTTTGTGAATTGAAAAGATAACCACACTCTAAAAAAAAATTGTTTTAAAAATAAGAATAATGCTAACACTGAGAATACCTGACATGGAGAGAACTTACGCACAATTACACTGTCAGTAATTAATAGAGCTGGAATAAACGTTTTTATAAAAAGCATTTGTTATTAGTTCAAAAGGTATCTCCAAACTGAAAATGTGTATGATAAGTAGCTCTTTTCTCTTCATTATTTTGTGTTTATTAACTTCACATTCTGCAACATTATTCAAACCACTGTATCTTAGCTGATACAGACATTTTTGCACCAAAATGATAAAGTGATATATATCAAATGCCAATCTGGACATATCTGTCCCCTATGAAAACCATTAAGTGGTTCTCTCTCAATCCTAGAATTAAGATCAAGCTGGTTACTTTGGTATGCAGGGCTTTCCATAACCAAGCTATGGCTATCTCAACTTTTCACTCAGCCAGAATAATCATGGAATAATAAAACAAAATAAGAAGATGGCCACATACATCTTCTGCTTATGTCATTCTTTTTTTTTTTAATTATTTATTTTTTTGAGAGAGAGAGAATGAAAGAGAGCATGAGAGGGGAGAGGTCAGAGGGAAAAGCACACTCCCCGCCGAGCAGGGAGCCCAATGTGGGACTCGATCCCGGGACTCCAGGATCATGACCTGAGCTGAAGGCACTTGCTTAACCAACTGAGCCACTCAGGCGCCCCTGCTTATGTCATTCTTATAAATTTCAATGCTACAGAAAAAGAGGCATCCTTTTATCTCTTTGGGAGGATTTATCATCTTTGGGAGGATTCTTAATGTCTTCTTTGAGTTACCTTCTCCTCTTTAAACTAGTCCTCTTGGACATAGGGATGGCACTGTTGGTTGGTCCAGGCTGGGTCCTTGCCTAACTCTTTGTTCTGCTTCGAGGAGAATAAAGAACACATGCTGATCTGCTTCAGCCAACTGAGACTAATATCTGCCAACACAAAGGCCAATTTTAGTAATGCTTTATACACTCATTACTCTGATTTTAGACGAGCTCAGGCCAAAGATAGTCTCCTTCTTGTAGAACCAAGGAGGCTTGTCCAGAAATTAAATTATTGGTCCCAGGATAAAGTTAGTGTGACAAAGGCAGGGACTCAGGAACTAGAGTAGGAGATTATAAAAAGAGTCTGGAAGAACTGGAGAGGAGAGACAACACAATCCCCCATCTCCTCCCAAGCTTCTCCTGCCTGGCAACCTTTCTTGATGGTAGCAATATTTAACCTCCCTTTAAAGAGCTCTCCATTGGCATTCAGACTGGGGAAAGGAGCAGACTGGTAGGGAAGGGAACATCATAGATAGGTAGCTCTATCTTGTGTACATGGAGTTATGGGTTTCTCTTAACAGATATAAGGGAGAGTGGTGCTGGTTATAACAAGAGGAAATACTGTTCATAAAAACCAACCCAAACATAAAAACATACTGTTCACAAAAAACAACCCAAAAAGCATGACAAGCCTTTTATCTATACCTGACTGTGGTCTTCCCATAGGGATTGTTTAAGCCTAGATACTAAAGCATTTGGTTCCAGAATATATTACCTGTTTTTTATAAAGTGATGTGCTATGGCTACAAAATCTGATTGAAGATATTGTGCTTAAGATCTAATTTTACCTCTCAGGTTTTTATGTTTCCTAATGAATGCCATTAAGTGACCTTAAAACAGAAATAAATGAAGAGAGAATATCCATATAATTGTATACATCACGCATTTTATAGATAAATACTTAGCAACAAAGAGACATACAGGAGAGAGAGATGTAATCCTACACATAAATGGCATTGTTCACTCGATAATTTTCATTATTTTACAATTCAAATAATATTATTTAGATATCTTTATCTTAAAATTAGTAAGAATTAATCTGTTATGGAAATTTAGAAAATACACCAACAATCTAATTTTAATAACATCAGAATCTAAATCAAATGTTTTCACAATATGAAATAGATGTTTAATCCGAGAGGCCATTCCATCTGGGGTTCTCAATGTTATTTGAGCCACCAGAATCTCCTTAGGTTTTTCTATGGAAGGCAACTTAAGTTTTGTGAATTGATACTTTAAAATGTAGTATATAGTAAAGTTAAAAGAAAGGTGTAGGACCAATTTTTACATAGCTTAGCAAATTTTATGCTTTCTCAACAGAAAAAAGGGAATTTACTTTCAATTTTTCATAAAGAAACATATACTACTTTTCTTCTCTTTTATCAAAGGAACTTATAATATGTAGGTGATAACCCCAAAAAATAATAAATGAAAAAATAAAAAGTCTGAATTTAGTGGTCTCAAAAAATAACACCCTGTTCTCATGGAATGCAGCCTCATATAAAGCACCTCCCTGTTTCACTCCATTACCCCTGCTGAGCTCACTTTTCTGCATCACTTTCTCCTTTAAGAATTCATGAATCAAAAAAAAATTAATAAAAAAATTAATAACTGTATGAATTATTTCATACAGCAAAAGCCCAAGTAAATACATTTCTGTACTTCAATTTCCTGACTTCAGAAATTTATCTTCTCTGATTCTTGCTTTTTTCATACTATAGGATAAAACTAGTGTGTTGTGTACCAATTTTCAGTGTGGAGTATCTGGTGTACTCGGTTAAGAAGAGTAATAAGTAAACAAACAGCATGAATATATGTATAATCAACTTCAATCCATTTTAAGTGTATGGAGACAGCCTATCTTAAGCTACTGATACTGATTTTTATGAGAGTGGAAAAAAATGTTTAGAAAGCATGCTCCAGCATAAAATACAGAGAATGGAGAAAAGGCAGTAAAAAAGAATGTGTTTTGAAGCTAACTATGTCCAAAGAACTACAAAAACAAATTTGCAAAATGAAAAGGAATACAGCAGATCTTTTCTCAGTGTTCACAGAATCTTTATTGACTTCTACCCTTTCTTTTAGGTCAGGCTTCATTTCTTTCAAACCTTGAGTTCATGAGTTCAAACCAATTTTCTGAGTTGCATCAAGAGCCCTAGTTATCTATTTTTTTGGTGCATTTATATTTGGAAATCAGGAATTGAATCCACCGAAAATTTCTTAGGATGTGAAAAATGTTCCCAAAGGCACTGGTAAATATATTGACTCAAAAACAGATACAAAACCATAAAGGCAAATGATGAGATTTTAAATTAATAAGTTTAGGTGTCCCAAAGTTAAATGTTCCGATGTTATTTACTATAGATAAGCAAAAGGATGGATCTATAGTTTAATGACTATACACATAGGTTATGACATGCAGAAGGTCATAATTCCTCAATAAACTTTAACCAGGACTTCTATTTTTTTTTAAGAAAATATTTTCTTTTGTATTTTGGGGAAGGGGAACCCAATGAATTAAAATCAGCACTCAGGGATCTCTTATTAACTCTGGACCATTTGTTCAGCTCCTGCCCTCTGTTAGCCTCTATGAGAGCTTTAGGGGCTCTCAGGGAAGTTTATTCAACTGCTTCTCATCACATCCACCCACACAGATTTACACGCAAAGAGCTCAGGATGTCCAGAACGTGGACTTTGAAAGCAAAAAGGAAGAAAGAAAGACGGGGGCAGTGGGGGGGTTGTGGAAGAGTGGAAAAAAACATTTTGAAATGTGTGCCTTCCAAGCCATGTGTAATAACTGCAGCCTTTTACACAGGCCATTTTACAAAATTATTAGCTGTTACAAAGTTGTGTCGTCATCACTGGAGTATGCTGAGCTCACCAGGACACCTCATGCTTTTCAAAGCAAAAGAGAGAAAGGCAGGAAATAACTGCTATTCCTTGTTTTTTTTTTTCAAAATTTCCTGAAATGTGATGATAAATTAAGGTGACTGTAGATAAAAAGGGGTCCCCAGTGAGAAGGGTTTCTTAGAATATTCCTCATAGTGCCACTTTTGTGTCACCCACGTTGGAGGGATTCTTGGCACCATTTGGTCACATCCCATTTGCATCTCAGCCACATCTTAAATCAACTAATCTTTCCGATTTCAGCCCTTTGAAGTGAGGGGGAAAATACTTTAATAAAGTTTAAGAGAAAATACTTTAATAAAAGTTTAAGAAAAGTATAAAATGAAAAGATGCCAGAGCAGAATCTTTTATCCTCATGGTATCCGCTTTGCTTACTGATTTCTTTTGATAGAAATTTTCACCTCCCCAGTCTCTTCCTTTATAAAGGAAGCACTTGATAAAATTTCTTTAAAAGCAGTAGTGTTCTGACTACATACACAGACACTCTGGTGGGACTCACTGGGCCAGGGACAGTACAGAACAGAGAAGAAATCCACCTGTAGACAGGCAAGCACATGTACAGTAGCCTTGCATCAGGACTTCACTCAACAGCTGCCTGTGTGAACCCCTCTCAGGAAACAGAGTGTGGAACTCTGAGAAAGAGTCCTTGAGTATGGGAACTCAAGAGTTACACAGGGAACTGAAGAGAAAAGATATACAGAAAGGAAGAAGAAGAAAAGCCAAATTCTTATTAACTGCTAAAAGAAGGTAATAATAATACTGAAAAAATAGCATGAAGCCTCTGAATAATCTTTAATTTATTAAAATGTTTTCTGGATACTAGTCCTCCTCTGCGCAGGAGCAGGCTTACTTACCATGGCTAGGAAATCTATTTTATCTCCATAAATCCTCATAATATAGCTCCTGGACTGGAATTACTTTGAGTGGTTGCTGTTATTTGCAACTAAACATTCTAACTAACACCAGGGGTCAGTAAAGATTTTGTAGTTTGAAAGAGTGAGACTTTGTAAATTTATGTACAGTAAGATTGATGATTAGGAATCTTGCCCACTAAACTATGGGACAACAAACAATTTAACAATATACTCATGTATCTACAATTTCAGATTTCTCCCTTACTTTTGAGGATTCATCTAGCTGCTCTTACTAGAAATCTGAATGTCATCTTTGACACTCCTTTCCTGTCGTTTTCCAGTTATCAAAACCTAATGATTCACCTTTGAAATTATATCTTAAGACCTTCTACCATCCCTGCAGTCCTTCAGCCTGACCTTAGTGATGCTGACTTCATGTACGAAAACTGCCTTCTAACCAATCACTATGATGTTTCCGACCTTAATTGTTTTCACTCTGAAGCACATTCATTCAAATCAGTCATTGTTGAAAAGTTTGCTATTTCATTTCACTTCTTTTAGGATAAGGGCAAAATCCCCTAGCATATTCATCCAGACTCAAATAGGTGGCTTCCATAGCTATCTCTCCAGGTTTTGACACCAAACTGCCCTATTTCTACTCCACAGTTATTACACTGTTCTCTTTTCAATCAGAAGGTCTTTGGTCCCTTCCTCTCCCTTTAGCTGAAACCTTCCCTCCCATCCAACTATCTCAACTTCCACCACATTTGCCTGGGCTAATTCTTAATTGCAATGGCAGTTTTTGAGTCCTTGCTCAAAATTTGCTTCTTCAGGGAAACTCTTCCCGACCCTGCATTATAGATCAGGTTCTTCTGTTGTGTGATTTGAAAACATCCCATATTATTCATCTATAGCATTTGCTACATTTGTGACTATGCAGTCATTTAGGATGTCAGTCAGTTAGTCTTATAGGTTCACCCTTCCTTTAATATGCATAATAGAATTTAGTTTCTGACTTTTAATGTTACGTGAAAATTGTTAGATATATTCTCCTCCGAACCCCAAGTAGGTTTGAGGCAGTTGAGTGTAAAATATAGGCAACATAATGTCAAAATTGATTTTGTGGGACTTCTTTCATATTTAATAATTCAATTCTATAGATTTTTGAAATTTGTAAGCACCATAAAATCTATACTTTGAATTTTGTCATAATATCATGCATGTAAGAGCTGGTCAAGAAAGAGACTAGGAGTTGGCAGGTTGGTCGGTTGGCAAGGGGTGAGGGTAGACTTAAAATGTTCATAAATTTTGGAAGTGTCTGATATTAATTTTACTTTTCCCATAAATATGTGGTAAATAATTTATATATATATGTATATATATATATAATATAATATGCCAGCATGATGACAGATAAATCTTACTTCCCTAATAATAAGATCTTAAATAAGAATTTTGAGACAGACTAAATGGTCACTGGAGAGGGACAACCATTTGTTGGTAAAGAAGGAAAGAGGCTCATCAGAGGCAAACAAACCAGAGGCAAATAAAAGCATCACCTAATTAAAAGCACACAGGCATACACTTCTGAAAGGCAAAGTTTAAGTACCCAATGAAAGTTGGGTCCATAAGAGTGCCAACTTGGAGAGACATGCCTTTTTATTTTTTTAAAAGATTTCATTTATTTATTTGAAAGAGAGAACACAAGTGGTGGAGGGGGGTGAGGAGGGGCATAGGGAGAGGAAGAAGCAGACTCCGCATTGAGCAAGGAGCCCATGTAGAGCTCTATCCCAGTACCTGGAGATCATGACCTGAGCTAAAGGCAGACACTTAACCAAATGAGCCACACAGCCACTCTAAGACATGCCTCTTTTTTTTTTTCCTCTTCCTTATTCTTTTCTTTTTTTATTATTATATTATGTTAGTCACCATACAGTACATCATTGCTTGTTGATGTAGCATTCCATGATTTATCATTTGTGCACAACACCCAGTGCTCCATGCAACATGTGCCCTCCTTAATACCCATCACTGAGCTAACCCTTCCCTCCACACCCCCCCGCAAAACCCTTAGTTTGTTTCCCAGAGTCCATAGTCTCTCATGGTTCATCTCCCCCTCCGATTTCCCCCTCTTTATTATTACCTTCCTTCTCCTAATGTCCTCCATGCTATTCCTTATGTTCCACAAATAAGTGAAACCATATAACTGACTTTCTCTGCTTGACTTATTTCACTTAAATTAAGCTCCTCCAGTCCCATCCATGTTGATGCAAAAGTTGGGTATTCATCCTTTTTGATGACTGAGTAATATTCCATTGTATATATGGACTATATCTTCTTTATCCATTTGTCTATTGAAGCGCATCTCTGCTCTTTCCACAGTTGGCTATTGTGGACACTGCTGCTATGAACATTGGGGTGCATATGGCCCTTCTTTTCACTACGTCTGTATCTTTGGGGTAAATACCCAATAGTATACTTGCTGGGTCATAGGGTAGCTCTATTTTTAATTTTTTTAAAGATTTTATTTATTTACTTGACAGAGATCACAAGTAGGCAGAGAGGCAGGCAGAGAGAGAGTGAAGGGAAGCAGACTCCCCACTGAGCAGAGAGCCCAATGTGGGTCTCAACCCCAGGACCCTGAGATCATGACATGAGCCGAAGGCAGAGGCTTTAACCTACTGAGCCACCCAGGTGCCCCTATTTTTAATTTTTTGAGGAAAGTCCACACTGTTTTCCAAAGTGGCTGCACCAACTTGCATTGGCTGCACCAAGTTGCATTCCCAACAACTGTGTAAGAGGGTTCCCCTTTCTCCACAGCCTCTTCAACATTTGTTGTTTCTTGCCTTGTCAATTTTGGCCATTCTAACTGATGTAAGGTGGTATCTCAGTGTGGTTTTGATTTAAATTTCCCTGATGGCTAAAGATGATGAACATTTTTTCATGTGTCTGTTAGCCATTTGTAAAGATATGCCTTTTTAAATGCAGGTGACCCAAGTGTAGCACAATGATAGCTGACTGCAAATTTGGGACACAAATGTCACATGTTATAAAGCATAAAAATAGTTCAAGTAAGTAACCAAAATTGATCATACAAAAATAATCAACATCAGTAGGTGTCTGAAGATTGTGACTATAATTGAGCCCTTATTTGGAAAAGTCAGCCTCATGTTTTTTTTTTTTAAGATTATTTATTTATTTATTTGACAGAGAGAGATCACAAGTAGGCAGAGAGGCAGGCATTGAGAGAGGGGGAAGCAGGCTCCCCGCTGAGCAGAGAGCTCAATGTAGGCTCGATCCCAGGACCCTGGGATCATGACCTGAGCCGAAGGCAGAGGCTTTAACCCAATGAGCCACCCAGGTGCCCCCAGCCTCATGTTTCAAAGTCAGATCCTTTTCCATTATTCTGTATACTGTGTTCTTGAATTTCTCACTAGCTAATTTTCCTCTTGAGTATTTTCCAGCATCTGTTAGATGTCTCTCTCGCTTGGTCTCCTTTTCTCCCTTGGGTCCCTAAGTTGCTGTTTTCCAGTCAGCCTCAGAAAATTCAAACTTTCCCAACTTTAATGAATTAAGCAATTTATTTCTAACTTTGGATATACCTAGTTTATCCCAGCCAACCTCCTAAAGACACTCTCTTTGACACCTAGATAATCTATCAGGACAATTTCTTAACTAAGAACAATTATCTCCCACAGAATAATAAGCTTTCCATCAACATTTTTTTCTTGTGCTATATTTGTATAATTCTTCATTGTTGTTGTTTTTAGAGGCCTCTTTTCTCCATCAGCTGGCTATAAGCTCTATGAGGGTAGGAGCCATATCAGTTTCCTTCTTTTCTGAATCTCCAGAACTTAGCAGGCAAGAATAAAGTAAGACCTGCATATATGTTTTTTGATGAATAAATTAATATGTGTTGATACATACCTCTTCTTAGCACAGTTTGAGAGGTATTGCTGACAACTTTCTGGAGAATTGCCCCTCCCCCAAGCATATTTTCAAATATGAATATGAGCATGCAATGATAATGCTCCTTTTGAGTGCAGAGTATATGGGGATGATGTTTTTAAGTAGTCACCCACTGCCTAGACCCTCTGACAAAGTCAGAAATAGCCAAATGATCACAGCAAAGCTAAATAAGCTGAAAAGCTCACACGAAAGTAGACAAGGCCCACAGCAATGTAAAGAACACTCCCACATAATGATACATAGAGTTGTCCCTGATTTGGACCTAGGTATCAGGATTGCCTGATCTCACTGCACTTCCTCAATGGCCAGCTTATCCACTGGCAAAAACAACCACCAAAAATGTGAAAATTCAGTAGTATCATCTCCATTTGACATAAAAAGAAACACGGCTTGGAAGTCAAAAAACTTACCACAAATCTAGCTGACAACAGGGGGAACTGGAATTTGAGTCCCAGTGGGTCCGCCCCTCTTCCTTCCACTTCATGCTCTAGACCATGTTTCCACCATGGTCAGAAATACGGGAAGAGACAAGTCAATGTATGTAAATGAAAATACATACTAGAATATTAGAAAAAATTTTTTTTCTGTTTTTTTTTTTTTTTCTAATAACGTCTGTTTGATCAAGGAAACATTAAATATTTTCCTTAAGTTAGTCAGGGCAGTTTTACGATGAAGAGGTTTCTAATCCAAAGGTTTGTTCACAATCGAATGGACAAAACTGTTCACTAAATGGTTCTGTATGCTTGCTGCTTTATTGTGACATTTTGTAAATTAGAACTTCACCTCCCCCAAGAAGGCTTCTCATCCAGGATCTTCTACACATTGAAGATACCATGAGTTTAAAATAAAACATGCACTGTTTCTTAAATTAGAAAACCAGAAATTCGAAAAGGATTTATTTAAGTTTTGGCCTAGACACTCGAAACAGACAGTTGAAAACATTCCAAAAATCATTTAAATATAACTTTAAATATAATTCTCTTCAATTATCTGAATATTTAGGTACAAGTGTTCTTTTTATTGCTCAGTGTTTGTTTGTTTGTTTTTTTACTATATCTGGAAATCTTCCGAGCCACCCATTTTATTCTTTGGAACTGAGATGCTTCTCAAAAGAACAAGTGATTAAAGTTTAAAAAGCTTTGTGGCCAGTGTATTATTGTATCTATTTGTACCCAGGCTGCCACACATGTTTCCCCTCCCCTTAGAAGTGATCTCTCAGGTGTGTTGTTGTGGTTTGTTTTTAATCCTGTCCAAGTTTTCTAAGCACTGTATTTACCTTGTTTCAAATGTCACTGGTATAATGACAGAAAATGTCCAATATTGGCAATTACAAGTTAGGTTCAAATATGAATAACACATGACTTCCAACAAGTCAAAGCCTTGTATCTCATTTCACGTGGGCAGTATTTCCTCTCTTCTGTTTTCACTGGACACTTGCCTGCTTTCACAGTACCATACACCACACATCCTGTTTATTAGTTTAAAGGAATTTAACAAGGGGATTTATTTTATGTTTTTCTCTGTCCACCAAAGTGCAATTTACTACTCTTATAAAAAGTGGTTCCCCAGTGTGTTCACATTGGACCTCATTATGACTTCTTCTGTAACATTGCATTTCATGTTCAGTCACCTTACTTACCATCATCCATGCTAATTTTCCTTTCATGAATATTGCCCAGTAGCAATTTACTTGTCAGTCTGATTTAGGGCTTAAAAAACTGTTCTCTCTACTTCTTGAGAATTCAAAGTATTTTTTCAATTGTACATTTTGCTTATCATCCTCTTCAAAAGAACCCACATGTACTCAATCATACTGAAATGTATTACTTTGCATCCACTGTAAGAACTCTTACTTTAGATTTATGACTCTTAGCAAAATGGAGGGAACACATCTTGCTTTAATGTAATTTCAACATAGTCCCTCACAGGACTGCTTGAACAAACTAAATACCATTACACTGATGTTCTATTTACAGAAAAGGTCTTACTATTTAGCATTTATGTAAACTGCTTGCCTGGTTCCCTTAGAGACCCACCAATCTAAACTAAAAAGATGCCCTATCATTTCCCCTGATGTTACCATCACCAAGCCTCTGGCTAATGGGCCTGACATGTGTTGGTGTAAAGAGCACATGACTCAAAGTGCCAGCTCTGGTAACAGCCCACATGGCTAGTGCCCCTCCCTGGAACTTAGGGATTTTAACTTTTTTCCCTCCCGGAGCCAACCGTACTGTCTGACATAGTGGCAAGGCTGTTAAATTTTTCATCCAAGTGTCTTCATCCTTTCAAATGTTTCACAACTATGATTCCTGGCCCAAGACCATGTCTCCAAGAAGCAAATAATCTCTCTAATCAAAATTAAAAACTCCTGTCTTCAAACTCTTCAACTTCCCCACTTCATACTACAAGTATAGCTTCATTTGGCTCGCCGCATGGAATGTTGCTTTCCTGGCTCCAAATATCGTGAACACTAAATTCAATTACATAATGAACCATACAGTACGGATCCTGCTGGAACACTATGTGGGTCAGTGGGACTAAGCACAAATAGAATAATGAAAACCACAGTTAGTGTGCAATGCTCATTTGGGCTTGTTAGGAAGGCAGTCATGGGAGATGTGGATACTATTAGAGTAAACCACACTATCTATTCTGATCCTACAAATGAGCTCTTGTAGAGTGCAAAGAATGATACACTCACTTTATATATAGGGATGCAAGACAACAGGAAACCTTTAGTAGAGCTCTCCTATATGAAACTTCCTTCTAGGCTTCTGGCCTCTCTGGCTCAGGCCCTCATGCTTCCTTGAATCAGCTTTTACCAGGAAGGCAGGGTTATGAGTAACACTTTATGGTGACTATAGAGAAGAGCTTCCTGCAACTGCTTTCTCAAAAGGGAGTACTATAACACAGAAGCATCATGGGGGTAGAAGCTGAATAATGGAATCCGTTTGCATGGGTTCAAACCATACATTTAGCAATGACTGCCTGTGAGATTTGGGGCAAAATACCTCACCTGTCTAAATGTGATGTTCCTCACCCAAAAGACAGATAATCCAGTCAAGAAATGAGCAGAAGACATGAACAGACATTTCTCCAAAGACATACAAATGGCCAAAAGACACATGAAAAAAATGCTCCATATCACATGGCATCAGGGAAATACAAATCAAAAGCACAATGAGATACCACCTCACACCAATCAGATGGCTAAAATTTGACTAGACAGGAAACAACAAATGTTGGCAAGGTTGTGGAGAAAGGGGAACCCTCTTACAATGTTGGTGGGAATGCAAGCTGGTACAGCCGTTCTGGAAAACAGTATGGAGGTTTTGCAAGAAGTTAAAAATAAAGTTACCCTATGATCCAGCAATTGTGCTACTAGGTATATACCCCAAAAATAACAATAGTGATCCAAAAGATCACCTGCATCCCCACATCCAAAGCAGCAATGTCCATAATTGCTGTGGCAAGAGCTAAGATGTCCATCAATGGATGAATGGATAAAGAAGATGTGGTATATACACATAATAGAATATTTCTCAGCCATCAGAAAGGATGAATACTTAGCATTTATATCAGTGTGGATGGGAACTGATGATGAGAGGAATGATGCTGAGAGAAAAAAGTTAATTAGAGGAAGACAATTATCATATGGTTTCACTTCTTTGTGGAATGTAAGAAACAGCACAGAGGATCATAGGGGAAGGGAGGGAAAACTGAATGGGAAGTTATCAGAGAGGGAGAAAAACCATGAGAGACTCTTAACTATGGGAAACAAACTGAAGGTTGCTGGAGGGGATATAGATGGGGGCTGAGGTAACTGGGTGATGGGCACTAAGGTGGGCATGTGATGTGATGAGCACTGGGTGTTATATGCAACTGATGAATTACTGAACTCTACATATGAAACTAAGGATGTACTATGTGTTGGCTAATTGAATTTAAATAAAAAAATAAACACGAGGTTCCTTATCTGCATAATGGAAATAATATAATAATACTTCCCTCAAAGTGTTCTTATAGAGATATTAATATAAGGCAATTCAATTTAATTCAATTGCTGATTTTTAGGAAGCACTCAGATTTAGATTATTGTTGTCATTCAAGTTTTCATGAATAGCCTATTTCTACATAGTTACAGAAACCACCTCAGTTAGGGGGACCAATCATACCAGTTTATCAAGACTGAAAGGTTCCCTGGGCATTGGACTTGGAGACTGAATCTGGGAATGTCCTGGGCAAACCAGGGTGAGTCAACCACCAAACTCAAAACTAATCATGCCACTATGAAAGTCGCTTTTTTTTCAGTTAAAGTACTATCTCTATGACTTGTGTTCTTTGCACATCCTAGCAAAAAGGGGGTTGGGAATGCAACTGTAATGAATACCACCAGCTGTGAAGAAGTAAAAATGGAAGTAGTCAAAGAGTAGGTTTAAAAATTCCATGAAGAGAGACAGAGTCCTTTTTCGGTGAAGAGATCTCTTAAGAGAGAGAGAGAGACTGTTTTTTTTCCCTCTAGATACTAAATTTTTTCAATTGTCCTTTTGTTTCACTGTTAATAGAATGGTTGCTAACACAATCCCTCTGATGGAAGCAGAAATAAGATGTTGATGGGGCTGCTATAATAAGGAAAACTACTCATGATTATCTTTCTCCTATGGGTGGCCACAAGTTAAAAAAAAAAAAAATAACTGCTCTGG
The DNA here is from genome assembly GCA_003697995.1 of Taxidea taxus jeffersonii. Classification (NCBI taxonomy): domain Eukaryota; kingdom Metazoa; phylum Chordata; class Mammalia; order Carnivora; family Mustelidae; genus Taxidea; species Taxidea taxus. The sequence continues at coordinate 25,532 of RCUC01120203.1, forward strand.
AATGGAAGGTGGGAGTGAGAGAAGGAAGTGCTGTAAAAGACATTTGTCTATGACTGATCTTAGGGGAAATTTGTTCTCTGTTTTGTTTTGTTTTGTTTCCTGCCACTGTTTATTTTATTATTATCATTATTATTATTAATTATTAAACTTATTAAACTTTTTTAGGATTATTAAACTGTTTGTTAGGATTGTGACACCCTCAAAAGGCAATTTCATGAAAAGATTTAGGCATAAAATATAAAGAATATCCTTTTTCTATGTTTTTCAGAATGAAAGATTTCCTGGTTTCTTTCTCTCTAGTCAGCCCTCCATCATGGGAAAGGCTCCTGAATTGCCCAAATTCATCCTTGATTTAGCCTAAGATATAAACCACAACAGTTGCCTCTTAATGGTGTGTGAACAGAACTCACTTACAAACTGGAAAGATATCAAGTTCTTTCTTGCGGATGGCCAAATGCCATTTTACATACCTTAATAATTCTATTTGTAATATCATTATGTCAGACATTGATGTGCTAATGAAATTGAAAATAACTCTTAAACAAAGAATTCTCTTTCTTAATCAGTATGCAACATTTTTCACTTTAAAAATATTTAGCAAGTAACTTACAGCAATAATTATAATTATATAGTGATCATGTTGCAGAAAATAGAATTGCTTTTCATGTAGTATCTCATATTCTCTCATTTATTTCTCACAACTATGCAGGAGGTATTCAAAACTTTTCCAGACAGATGAGAAAACAGGGGCCACCAAAAAAAAGTATTTTGCCCAAGTTTCACTTGGCAGAACCTGCCTTTGAACTCAAGTTTGACTGCTTCTAATACCACAATCTCAACCACACATTACATTTTCCTGCTACTTAAAAGCATCTGTGCTAGATATGGTTACACACACACACACACACACACACACACAAACACACACACAAATAACACAGTGTCCTCAATAAGAGTAAAGCCTTTAAGTATGGCAAAATACCATCACTGGAGAATAGGTGACTTTGGACAAAGAACTTAATATTACTGAGCCTTCGTATACTTGCTTAGATCTTGAGAATAGTAATATCCAGTACAACTTTGTTGTTTGGATACAAAAAGGATGTATGCAGATTAAAAGAGAGGTTCAGTGCCTGTAATGATGCTATTTGGGCCCCACGGTCCAATCCTAGGTACTTCCACATGATCAGTTCATGCAGGTAAAGAACTCCTTCCCATCATCTCAGTAGATAGGAGGGCTCTTCTTCAGCTTTCTGGTTGTGCTGAGGAACATACAATAAAAACCAAAAAAGGGGGTGGTATGGTTAAACTAGTACTAGGAAAAATAAACTTTAAATAAAAAATGCATACAAAAAACATAGAAGGACATGACATATTTTAACGCTCAATACAGCAAGAAGATGTTGCAAACATAAACATTTCCTATAACAGACCATCAAAGTATATAAAAATTAACAACACTGAAGGGACAAACAGAGAGTTCTACTATAACAGATAGAGTTTCAATACTCCATTCTCCATAAGAGCTAGAAAAAACAGAGAGAAAGTAATAAAAAAGAGGACTTGACAACAATAAACCACCTAGATCTAACAGACATATAAAGAACACTCTATCCAATAACAACAGAATACACAGTCTGCTCAAGCACACATGAGACATTTTCCAAGATAGAAATATGTTAGGCTACAAGTTAAATCAGAGTAGGTTTTAAAAGACAGACATGGTACAAAGAAACTTCTCTGATCATGATGCAGTTAGAAGTCAATAACAACAAAGAAACCAAAAAATTCATAAAACTGTGGAAATTAAACAACACACTTTCAAATAACCAACAGATCAAAGAAGAAATCACAAGGGAAATTAGAAAATTCTTAGAGCTAAATGAAAACAAAAACACAACATACCCAAACTATGGAATGGAATGAAAGTGTGCTAAGGGAAATTTATAAATGCTTACATTAAAAAGCAAGAAAGGGATCTCAAACTTAATTTTAAAAGCATTAAAATTAAACATTAAATAGCAAAAAAGGGATCTCAAACTTAATTTTATAACTTAAGGAGCTAGAAAAAGGAGAAAAAGTAAACCAAAGCTGATGGAAGGAAGGAAATAAAAGATTAGAGCAGAAATAAATGAAGTGGCACTGAGAAAACAATAGAGAAAATCCATAAAACCAAAAGTTGGTTCTTGGAAAAGATGAACAAAATTGATGAGACTTTAGTTATATGGATAAAGAAGAAAAGAGAAGATTCAAAATGTTAAAATCAGGACTGAAAGTGAGGACATTACTATGGATTTTGTAGAAATAAAAAGGATTCTACAAGAGTGCTAGGAGTAACTGTACACCAACAAACTGGATACTTTAGGTGAAATGGCCAAACTCTTGGAAACACAAAGCCTACCAAGACTAAATCACAAATTGAAAACATACATATATGTATAACTGATGAGGAGATTAACTCAGCAATTAAAAAAAAAAAAGCTCTCTCAAAAATAAATAAATAGGGACACCTGGGTGGCTCAGTTGGTTAAGCAGCTGCCTTCGGCTCAGGTCATGATCCCAGCGTCCTGGGATCCAGTCCCACATCGGGATCCTTGCTCAGCAAGGAGCCTGCTTCTCCCTCTGCCTTTGCCTGCCTCTCTGTCTGCCTGTGCTTGCTCTCTCTCTCTCTCTAACAAATAAATAAATAAAATCTTAAAAAATAAATAAATAAATAAATAAATAAATAAAT
>RCUC01120204.1:0-11129 GCA_003697995.1 Taxidea taxus jeffersonii
GTCTTTAGAATTCCCTGAACCATTTGGGCCTGACCAAATGGCTTATTCTTCCTCGTTCAAAGACAGAAGCTCCTACTTGCCGGAAGATGATGCAGAGTTTGCCCTGCCTCCCCTTTCTGGCCCCCAGAACCACAGACTGGGTTAAATCTCAGCAGCCAGACTGGGGAATAGCGGGCCTGCTAAGGGACCAGAGGGTCACCCCCAGAGCTATGGGACCTGGCTGCAGTATAGCGGCAGGAACCAGGAATGGATTCAGAAAGGCCCAGCTGGGGAGGGGACCAGAATACAAAGCTGGATGGGGACAGTTTTCCAACATAGAGCACTCTCCTGTGCCACAGGGTATATTGCCCTGGGAACGGCCATGAGATCTGGTTCTAATGCATTGCTGGGATGGCTCTTGGAAGCTTGGCTAAGACAATGGCCCACATGAGACAGAACAGCATTATCAGAATTGCCATGGCGAATAGGTGGGAAGAGAGCAAAGGCTCAGAGAAGTGGGTGTGCGAGATTGGGTCTGTGATATAAACTGGAAAGTCCAACTAAGGGTGCTCCTTGGGGGACTGGGACAACATTCTGATTGCTAAGGTGATGGGGTTTCTAATGTCACTGCAGGGTTCACTGGTAGATCTGGTGGAAGCTCTGTTATGGAACTGGGCTCCTTAGTAAAAATGGGTATGTCCCAGAATAGCCTAGGCCAGAATAGTCACGTAATTGTCAAAGGCAAGGTGAGCATAATCACCACAATGGGCAACCAGGTTGGCAGAAAAGCCAGGATAACCTGGCCTGCAGGGGCTTCTGGAAATGGTATGAAGATCATGGTGTCCCTAAAGGCAGACAGATGGGCAACCAACAAGGATAGATGGCCTTAGATACATACACACACACACACACACACACACACACACACACACACACACACAATGAAGAGAAATCAAGCATGGATGAACATAAGGCCAAATTCAGCCTCTCCGACAGAAAGTTCTGTCCCCTTGCCTATTCTCCAGACCCAAGCTTGTTCTCAAACCCAGAACACGTTGAATAAAGGAGAGGCGGAGTCATTCAACACAGTGCTAAGTGTGAAATCACACTAATAATTTCCCCAGCTCTTCCCCAAAGGGCCTGCAATTATTTACTTGCAGAACCAGGCACTGGGGAAAAGGGATACCAGAGCCTTGTGAGGTTCACTGGAGACAAATTCTGAATTGACACTGGTATCCGGGAAATAAAGTACAATTGTGATGTCCCTGTAAGGTTAGTGGGGGCCAGGTAATAAATGGAGTTCTGGCCCAGGCGTTGCTCAAAATATCCACCTGCTGCTCATTTCCCTGGTTGCCGTAATATAATTGAGTGGATGTAGTTAGCAGAAGATATGACCTTTACTTGGTTCTTTGACCTGTAGAGCAAGAACTATTGAATAGGAAAGGCCAGTAGGACTCTTTGAAGGTTCCGGTTCCCTCCTTCTACCAGGACAACAAATCAAAAACAATATCACATTCTAGGGAGGATGGCCAAGATTAGTGCTACCCTAACTGGTTTAAAGGGTGAGGAGATGGGGCTCCTTGTCATAGTCCCATATAGTTCACTGGTCCGGCCCCTGCAAGACTCAGGTAGAGCTGACAGATAACAGCAGATTTTGGCAAGTTTGACCAAGTAGTAGTTCCAGCTGTGGCCACTGTGTCACTCATCCCATATTTATTAGAGCGGATGAACATGGCCTTGTTAATGGTCATGCAACTATCTATCTGGTGAATGCATTCTTTTCTTCATACCCACAAGCAAGAAGGATCAAATGTAGTTAGCATTTATATGTGGAATAGACAATAGTTCGTATCTGCCATCTTTATCTCTGGAGGGTAGTTAATTTTTTATTCATAATGTAGCTCAAAGTACCTTAGACTATCTGGACATTCTACAAAACATCAGAATGGTCCCCTCTGTGCTGCCGTCATATTAATTGGACCCAGTGAGAAGTGCCAGATACTCTGGATGCCATGGAAAGAGCCATGCATCCAGAGGGCTGGTAATAAACCCTAGAGATTTAGGATTCTGCCATATCATTGACATTTCTAGAGGGACTAATGGCCTAAGGAAATCTCTTTTCACCTCTGATTCCTGAGAAAGAAGCAAAAGGTTTTGGAGGCAGGATATTCTGCAGGTGGCAACTCTGCTGCTACCCATTTATCCTGTGACATTGGGAGGCACCTAGGTTAGACAGTATTTGCCTGGTCAACCCACCAGGTGAGTTTCTTTTCTTTTTACATTTTTTTTTAAAGATTTTATTTATTTATTTGACAGACAAAGATCACAAGTAGGCAGAGAGGCAGGCAGAGAGAGAGAAGGGGAAGCAGGCTCCCTGCTGAGCAGAGAGCCCGATGCGGGACTTGATCCCAGGATCATGACCTGAGCTGAAGGCAGAGCCTTTAACCCACTGAGCCACCCAGGCGCCCCACCAGGTGAGTTTCTTAAACCAGCAGAAGCTCTGGCTAAATTCGAGGGTATCTAGAATGGGTGGTAGAGGCAGAAGATAGAGAAGTGGTCATGACCTTGGGAACAGGAAGCAGAGATTTGGCTCATTCTATTAACCTTCCTTCCTCATACTTTCTGGGAAACCATGACCTATCAGAATCCCAGAGTGGCTGTATCTCAAGGGAGTAAACCGAATGGGAGATACAAGCGGATCAGTGCAGGGCGAAAGCTGAGCATAGCAGGTGCTGTTGGCACCTAACCCAGATACCCTTTGGCTTCGGTGAGTGGTGGCCACCTGACCTGGGTGACAAGCCCCTGCCCCCAGGTGCGGGTCTCAGCCACCGACTGACCCACACAGGGAAACAAGGTGCTCAAGGTGGGGCCGACTGTGGTGCATTTAGTGCTCTGGATTGGAGCTTCCCCATGGGCTCAGTCGAGCTACAGCCCAGCTGAGACCATGTTTTCACGTAGCTTCCCCACCCCTCCTCTCCCAGGTGTGCTCCCCGCCACAAATCATGAGTGCGAGAATCCCTCCCTAGGAGCTGCTTCTAGGATTCTCGCCTAAGACAAGACATGCATTATGTGTGTTATTAGGTACGTGGGTTTATTACTTTTTAACACAGCACCTCCTTCTGCATCATTGTTGTCTGGCGTAGACCTCGCAAACCCCGTGGTCACGTGTGTGCCCCCCGCATCGTGTTCACGGGCTACACGGCCCACATCTGTCTAAGCTTGGTTGACCTTGGGATTCCTCTTATCTCAGTTAAGTGATTCTGCTCTACATATTGTGAAGGACTGAGGATTTTGCTCCAGGAAAATTTCATGAGTTTAACGGAGTTAGTGGGTGGAATCACATTGAGTAACTGGACTTAAGCTTCCTGAATCCCATCATAGAAAGTCAGAGAGGGATGGAGGGAGGTAGAGAGAGAGAGAGGCTTTTATTTATACATTAATTTATTAATTTTTCACTTTTAAGCGTCTGAGAGCCCATGTTTTGATTTTAAGGATTTTCAAGGAGAATTTTGACAATACCTATTTTTACCCTGCACGCTTGATTTTAGAGGAGACTCTGGTGATAAACTAGTGGATTATTTTGTATTTTAGACTCTTCTTTTCAGAGTAGGTTCCCCCACTTTGGTCTGAATTAGTGAGGTTTGACAAAATGTGGACAGCAAATGAATTGCAAATTATATGTAAATGTGTATAAATTAGCAGCAGTTATTAGAATAATTTGCATCAACAGCTCTATAATTAGGCAGCAACCTAAGGGAGAAGGGCAGTGGGCAAAGGATCCGAGGAAGCTGGGTAGACAGCCCGGGAGTCCTGGGGTCCCCACCTCTATGTTAACGAGGCTCCATCTTCCTCTTCCCCAGGCCCCTTGGCACAAGGCCTTGGGGATCTAAAATCCACAGCCTGGTTTCTGTCTGGTTCTTACTAAAATTGTTGGTGGGTGTAGCTCAGGGAACTGGGCTTTTCCTGCTCAGTGCAGCACAGCAGGAGGCCGTGGGCTTCCTGAGTGTGGAAGTCTCAGATCTACTGATTTCCGGGCGGCTTTAGCCAAATCAGTGACTCTCAGTTTCTGCATCCCGGTAACGGCTTTGCAATAAGTGCTTGCTGACGCACTGTCTCCTAGCCCTGCGTGGTTCAGATGAGATCCCGTGCAGAAGTGGACAGCCCTCTCCATGCACCTGGTATTAGTGGGACAGCTGAGTTCATTCAGCCAGCTAGGGCAGATCCGGGGTGAGACCCAGGTCCGGGGAACTCAGGAACCCTCCTGTATCACTGTGTCCCGTGGCCAGGCAGGAAGCAGGTGTAAAGGAAAGTTCCTTCCCATGTGATCCATACTCCTGGTACCACTTGGCGTCCCACACCATGTGGATGCAGGTCTCTGGAGGCCAGAGATTGTGTCCTCGTGTCGTTTGTGTCCTATCCTAAGCACACTTTTTGGTGGGTGTGTGTGGGGGAGTGCCCAGTGCATGGGACAGAGGCCTGTCCATCCGCTTAGGGAAGGTACTTCTTTTCCCTTTATCCCAGGGCAGCAAGGGAAATGACACGGAGCTCCCATCCCCTTGCCCAGAGCTACCCTTGGATTACTCATCCCTGAGCATGGGGGTAGGTCCAGGGGCACGGGCAGCTGGGAAGAACGGATTATGATATAAACACCTGCTTGCCTCTGGAATGAATCATGTGGATTTTCTTTGTAGCATATTTGCCAACTTCATTTGCCATGAAAACACATGTCCATGCTCTGAACCCAGCCCAGAGGACAGCACGTGGCTGGAGGAAAACACGAAGGTGTGGGAGTCACTCTCTCCTCCCCCACCCACCCCGGCCAATGCCTGAGGGGTGAGCATGTGTCACAGAGCGATCACAGGGTTTGGGTTCACAATCAGGTACTGGTTCCTGCTCTGTGATCTTGTAAGCTTTCAGAACCTCCTTCCATCCTTCACAGAGTGACCTTGAGGATGAAATGGAATTTTATATGTAAAAGGAATTTTGTGTTATTTCATTATGATCAAGGACCCCCAGCACAGTCCAGCTAGATCTTCAGTTCCTACCTGTCCCACCTCACATCTGCCTACACACACACATGTACTTGCGGTCCCTACACACACACATGTACTTGCGCACATGTGTTCGCACATGGCTCCAATCGTGGGCACTGCTGGCCATTCCAACTATCTTGGCTCACACAGCTGTCTCTTCCCTGAATGGCTCTTCCTGCTCCATTTGCTTGGCCAATGTCTCCTGACTAACTCATCCATTCAACAGATGGATTTTTTTTTGTTTAAGATTTTATTTATTTGAGCAGAGCACAAGCAGGGGGAGGGGCAGAGGGAGAGGGAGGAGCAGATCCAAGCTGAGCAGGGAGCCTGATGCCGGGCTCCATCCCAGGACCCTGGGATCATGACCTGAGCTGAAGGCAGACGCTTAACCCACTGAACCACCCAGGCCCCCCCGAACAGGTGAGTGTTTACCGAGCATCTCCTGTGTGCCAGTCACCACGCTCGCTAGGCGCTGGGACACCATGGCGAACCAAAGATGATTCCTTTCCTCATGGGGCTTACACTTTATGAATGATTTGATGTTCACTTAAATATTACAGCCTGTCCTGACATCCATCCTCCTTTCACAGATTTGTACCCCTCCTGGGTACTTGCCCAGTGTCTACAGCTCTTCTCTCATACTGTCCGTGACATTGTGCTGACCCTTACACTCTGCCCCAACTCTCCCCTCCACACCCCCCTACTCTTCCCCTTTCTTCTCTCTCTCTCTTCCCTTCCCTCCCTCCCTCCTTCCTACGGCAACCATTTTCTTTGTCCCTCCCTGGACTTTATAAGGCCAATCCTTGAAATGAGAAGGTGACTACTTTCAAACAGATAAAAGAAAGCCCTTCTTTTCCCAGCAGATAATTAATTTGTGTCACTTGCTGGTCATGGAACATAATTGAGGCCAAGGGCTTAAGAAGGCCCTGAGAAGGAATTAGAAACATAGCCACACCAGGGGGAATGTATTCTTCACTCGGCTTCCCTGTCCCTGGAGAGTGGGGGTAGCGAGCCCTGCCCCATGGAGCATTCACGGCCCATGCACTGAGCTGTGAGCTAGGGTCTGGGCACCAGCGTCGTCAAAGGGTGGTTGGAGACTAGATTGGAAACCCTGGGTTCGAGTCCCAGGTCTGTCATTTTCTCAGTGGAATGATTCAGATATATTCTCTAGCCTCTTCTAGCCTCTGCTTCCTTGAAACCCCTGTATCCTGTGTGTTTCTCCCCTCTGGGCTGCAGAAAGGGTCCGGAAAGTGCAGTATGGATGCAGCTCGGCAAGCTGCAGAATGTAAAGATCCGAGGGTTCTGTGGATGCTCATCCCATCTCCCACCTTTGGGCACTGACATGGCAGGGAGATGTTCCCCAGGAAGCCTGACATCTGAGGCTGCCGGCATGGATCTTGGCTGTAGGGACTGTCATGCAGCCATGGGGTGTGACCTCAGGAGAGCTCCTGGGAGCAGAAGTGACCCAGCGTCCCTGAGGTCCAGACCCGCGTCTGGCGCTCACCAGTGCTGAGGTCTTGGCAACCCCTTTTTCCTTTCGGGACTCGGTTTTGCGAAGAGAATTGTACCAGATCGTGAGTGTTCCAAGTGTGTTTCTCAGGACACGGGGAAACATTTCAGGAAAGAAGAGAGTTCCTGAAAAAGATTTCAAGAAAAAGTTTGAGGGATGTTGCATAATATAGAAAGATAAATCAGAGTGCGGATGAGCATACATAGCTCTCTGAAAAGGCCTGTCATGGGGATAACTGTTGTTTTTATTGTTGTTTTTTTTTTTAAGATTTTATTTGTTTACTTGACAGAGAGGGAGGTCACAAGTAGGCAGAGAGGCAGGCAGAGAGGGGGCGGGGGGAAGCTCCCCGCTGAGCAGAGAGCCCGATGCGGGGCTCGATTCTAGGACCCTGAGATCATGACCTGAGCTGAAGGCAGAGACTTAACTCACTGAGCCACCCAGGTGCCCCACAACTGTTTTTTTTAGCTTGGTTTAGCCCAAGTGTTGCAGGGCCCCTATTACCGTCCTATAGATGTTGACGTTTTCAGGAATATGCCTTGGGGAGCTTCTGACAAAGCTCGTGGGCTCCTCCCTGTCACTCATTTTGTGCCTCTGGGATACTCACATGGTAATTCCACATAGATGGGGCACGGGGGTGGGGGGAGGTTTGCATGGGGGCATCCGAGCCTCACAGTGACAGTCAGCCAGTGGTCAGCGTTTTGCTGTTTTGGAAAGTCCTACTGAGGCTGCCTACCACCTCCTTCCCAGTGATGCTTTCTCTGGTTAGGTGGCATGTGGCTAGCTTTCCCCAAGCTCGCACAGGCCCCGCCAGAGGGAGAGGCGGGTAGCAGGGGAGCCAGCAGGCAGGGAGCCCCAGCTAGGCAGCTGGGAGTGCACTGCAGGTGCGGGCAAGTCGCACACATTGCAAACTGGCCCCCCAAGGCATGACGTGAGTGGAGTCTTGGGAACAGGCAGCAGGTGTGACAGCCTCCCACCTGTGGAATAGCAGTAAAGAAAGTCAAACGGTGCACAGTTACTCAGCATTTTCGCAAAAAAATACATTGGGTTCTTGAACTGTGCCAGGCCCCACGTCGATGGCTGGACACACAGAGATAACTCTGGCCCAATCTCTGACCTTGAGGTGCTCTTGGAGTTGGGGAGGGAAAGGAAACTAGACAGCATGTAAACAGCTACCAGTGCCAGCTCTCAGGCACTGGTGGGCAGTGTCACTTGGGAAGTTGGTTAAAAATTCAGATGCCTTTCTTCTGATATCGAGGGTCAGAATCTGTTGGGTAGGGGCTGGGCACCTGCATATTTTGGTATGGGATTAGATTGGGGAATTCCGCATTACCTGAGTACGATCAATGGGGAAAACATGTGCTCTGGCTACACCCTGGAGGTGTAATTGACAAACAGTGTTGTAAGATATTGAAAGTGTGCACCGGGACGCTTCGATATACATACACACTGTGACAAGACCCTCCCCCGATCCATCACTTTTTGTCTTTGTCTCTTCTTTTTCTTGTGGTGAGAACGGATAAGTTCTGCTCTCTTCATATTTCAATCATACAACACAGTGTTATCACCTATAGTCACCACATAATATACGAGATCCTTGCACATTATTCGTCTTAGAGCTGAACGTTGCCATCGTCTGACCAATCTTCCCCACTTTCCCCCACTCTCTGGCCTCTGGCAGCCGCTTTTCTGTGCTCTGTTTCGAGAAGTTTGGCTTTTGCCTTAGGTTGCATGTGTAAGGGATGCCATGTGGTGTTTTCCTCTGCCTTACCTCACTTAGCTTCTTTATTGAACACACTCCTGCATGTGTGGGGGGTGCAGTGACATCAGAACGCCACATGGCGAGCACCTGGCAGAGTCTGGCGTGCCGCAGGAGCTCAGCGGTCATGGCCGTTCTTGGTATGTCTGTGGAAGTGGGCTGGAAACCTGAAGGCAGGAAAGTCGGAGGGCAGGGAGGAGCCGGCTGGGCTCTGGATGTTTCCGCCGGACAGGCAGCACTGTGCCTTGGTGCAAAACTACCAGTTAACCACAGAGGTGGACGTTGGGCCAGAAACTCCAGTGCTTTTTACGAGGGAATATTCAGGAGGCTTGTGAGGTTCTGCAGAGGTTCTCGGCTCCTTTCAGCCAAGATCCAGATTCCCTGTTACAGCAGCTCCTTTGGTGGGATTCACATATTTCCTACCAAAGCATTCACTTTCTCGCAGCGCTTGTTAATTTCCTGTGGGCATGGCTTATTGCCTTCGCTGGCTCCTAAAGCCAGGAACTGGACAGTTGACACCTTTTCTTCCCCAACCTAGTGCTGTGCAAACAATAAATACTCGATACAAACCTGTGGCTAATTGATAATTGATCCTTTGCAGCAGGGAGGGCGGATACCAGCTGTGGCTGTTTTGTCCTCAATTTGGGTTCATTTCCACCTTTAAAGAGCTTGTGCATTATTATATTATCAAATTATGCAAACCAAATATCCTAAAAAGACAGATAGTTAACAAACAGACTAGTAGATTAGGGATTGCCTATGGGATTCATCCTAATCAACCAGCCTACTTATCTGCCTGTGATCAGGGCCCCGAGTCTTTATCATTCAGCCGAGTGAAGCAACATACCAGGTTCCCAGAGGAGTAGAATGGGATTTCAATTACATATCCATTTTTTTATCACTTCGCTGAAATAACATGGGCTCCCTGGCTCTAAATTGCTAAAACTCAGTTTAAGTTAAGGAGACAAATAGGCACTAATTACAGAGCAGTGCACAGTCCAAAGCATCAAGGCCCTTGGCCAAGAAATGTCAGGTCACCCCCTCCAATGTGAAACTGGAAGAAACTGAAGTTTCCTCTCCTGCTACTTTGCTCTCAGGAACCCCTCCTCTGAGGAGGGTCAGAGTATTGGGGGGGAGGTGGTTACAAAAGACCCACCTGGGGAGAAGTTTGGATGCTCCTCTTTTGGCTGTGGCAAGCTATTAACTTGCAGACCATGGCATCTGTTTCTTTTGCATAATAATCCGTGCTGTGGTCTACATTCTTTTTTTTTTTTTTAAGATTTTATTTATTTATTTGACAGAAATCACAAGTAGGTGGAGAGACAGGAAGAGAGAGAGGGGGAAGCAGGCTCCCCGCTGAGCAGAGCACGACCTGAGTCCAAGGCAGAGGCTTTAACCCACTGAGCCACCCAGGCACCCCCTGGGGTCTACATTCTCATGCATGTAGAAGTCTTCTCTAAATCCTAATCAGAACTGCAGCTTCCCAGTGGAAAGAGTAGTAACACACAGGCACCAGGTGACCTGGTGAGTGCTAGCTCCGTGGCCAACTGCTTGAGGTACCTTGCACAAGTGACTTCACTTGGCTTCTTCCGCTTTCTCTTCTATACAGTCATATCCACTGGTAAATATTTAACCAGCTCTCTAGGGAGGAAAAGCCCTTCTTTGTAGCTTTTACCAGTTTCGGTGGTGTAAATACTCCCACCACGGCGGATTCCAGGCTGTCAAGCTGATGTCACTGAATGTGGAACCGGAAGAGGTGCTCACTGTTGGCTCTCGTGAGCTGGCACGAGATGGTTTCAGCGTACCACTGGCTGAGATCTCGCCCATCACCAAATCAGATGATAATGGGATGGTCGTACAGAGCACACGCCCTCTCTCTGCCTGTCTAGGTGCATCCATATCCCTAGTTCTGAAGGCTAACATTTGATGGCAGGCAAGAAGGAAAACATCTACCTTCTGCTCATCTCAGAGGTGGGGTAAGAGTAAAGGAAACCATGTTTTCAATGTGAGATAAAAATAAAATACGGAATTTTGTTCATTCTTTATATCAGTATTTAATGAATCTGTGATAACATTCATTAATAAAGTGTTAATAATCGTCTTCAAACTTTCATTGAATGGAAAACAGTCTTCTCTGCTTTTGTGCCTTTGTGAAGGGGAAGGTGGACAATTTATTCCTTGTCAAGAGGGTTTGACAAGAAATAGATCAACAAGGTGCCTTCTCCCCGTCTGTCATGTCCAAGTCCACATGCTCAACAAATGCTCAGCAGCTGTGTATTGATGACACCGCCTGGCCATGAGGACTTTCCTCTCTTACAAATAGCAGAGATCTGATAATCAGGCTCGGAGTACTGACTGGACCCTTCAAGGTTCCCCACCAGGCCTCCTGTTGCCTGAGCTGCCATTCATTTTCCTGCATCAAATACCTCTTCCTGTGGCTTCTCAGCAGACCCCACGTGGCCTCTTTCGTTGACCCACCATAGCACCCTAGCAATAAAAATCTCTCTTATGGCACAGGTCTCACCCTACCTGGACTACAGTCACGGATGCGTTTGGCCTATCCCCCAACCAGACTGTGAGCATCTTGAAAGAAGAGATTAGGTATTATTAATCATTTTTTTATTTCCTGCAGTATGCTTATTAAGTGCTTTTTGAATTTTAATTGAATTTGTATGACTAGGCACTGATGTACTTCCTTAATCTAAAGAGTTCTTTAAAAAATGAGTTCAGCAGTTACATCCTATTGAAGAATGTCTAGAATAACATTAACCAGAACCCTTGGCATGGGAGACAACCACATTCTGGGTAAGCTTTTGTGGGATGCCAAAAGGCACACTCCCTCACCCACTCT
>RCUC01120205.1:0-10923 GCA_003697995.1 Taxidea taxus jeffersonii
AGAGCATGGTATCTTGACCATGGCAAGAAAAAAGTCAGATGTACTACTCTGCCAAGAAAACTGTAGAAATTCATACTGCATCTCAATGTTATGCCATATAATGGAAATCTCATGCGAATTGCATTGTCTCATTTTGGGAAAGTAAAACTCTAATATGGCATGCAAAAACCAGTGGGATCCACAGGTTAACCTCTGATAAGAGAACTTTTGAGGGCATAATAAAAACCGTATGCCTGTAATTGGCCCTTTCCAACTCAGAATTGGGAATATCCCTGGGAGCCAAATCTGTGTAGGCACTTGCAGACTCTGGTCTCTTCTGAGAGACACCAACTGATCTTTAGGCTTGTTTGTTTTGATGTCATAGTGGTCTGGGGTGGTGACATTATGGGTATTACCAGATGTAGAATGTGAAAAGTATCTCTGCATCCCAGAAGCCCATCTCTGAGGGAACCAGAGAAAGGACAGCCTATGAGACATACAAATTTTGCAAATATCATGTAGTGTTGGGACATTGTTTCCCCTCCTCAAAATGGGGAAAATAATTATTGTTTTTCTCAGTGACTCATCTGCTTTGGCCTCCATGATGGATGGTAAAATCTATCATCAGGTCATGCCAATGTGATTTCCTCTCCCTTTTCTCTGGAAATCATTAATTAAAACAGTTTTACTGTGCTTATATTAATGAAGCTCACTCATGCTCTTCAGTGTATGTGCTGTGTTCAGTTTTACCCAGGCTCTCAGAACCATAGTGTTCCATCTGTTCCCTTCCTCTTTCTCTTCTCATATCTTCCTCTCTCTGTTTGTATCACTGATTTTTTCATTTCCATTTGGCATTTTGTAACCCTGTGTATTCATTAAAAACTTTCTAGCTTTAGTGGGTAATGCTAATTGAATAAAACATTTATGTTTTGGAAGGAAAACAACAGAAATTTCTTTTAAGAGAATTGGAAGTAAATATGATAGCCTGTTCTCAAGATTTAGATTCTTTCAAAAATCAAGTAGCAAAGTAAGAGGAAGGAAGTTGTAGGTAATGTTGAAGTGCATCTTTTCCTGGAGGATTTTTGTTGTTGTTGTTGCTAAACGTGCCTATTACAGAGCACATGACGATAATAAGATAAATTTTCCTTGCTGTCTTCAAAAAGACATCTGTGTTCTTTTTCTGAAACTATAAGACAAATATACATTTATTCTGCATAGGCAATGCAAACTTGCTAACAGTGTGACACTATTAGCTGGAACATAAGTAATAAACTTTTTTTTTTTCAGTTGCCCTGGTTTAGATTTCATGGACATAATTGTAGGGGGAGAAGCAAACTATGTCTGACTCATGAGATAGCTCTGAATGACAACAAATCATTGAGGTTTGCAATTGTTGAGATGTATAGCGGCAAATTCAGTTCCTGCAAAAACTGCATCTCCCCTCATGATGTATATTTAATGTTACCATTCTTTCAAATTCAAAACTGAGGACACATCATCTGAAAAATCAAAGCATATTTATGCTTGCATTGAAAGCTTTGGGGCTGTTTTGATTAATTTCAGGCAATTTTTATACTACATAGGACTGTTTATGTTCTTTCTACAAGTATATAGAGGTTTTACTGAAACACAAATTTATAAGACTTGCTTGCATTCAAGTGTGATTTCTGTAGGTCCTGTTTCTGGTCTAATATAGTCTAAAGAACTGTTGCAACTTGAATAGATCCCTACCTGCTCTACAAAATGCATACTTCTTAGAAACAATCTCTTTGTATAAAAAGTAGTAATACCAACCAGCTCCTCTGAGTGGTAGTGAAGTATGATACCAGATAATTCTGATGGTAGAATGAGTAAACTCTCTTCTTCCATCCTTATCCCTTATGGTTCCACTTGATTCTTAATTCATTTTTTCAAAATAAATAGCGAAACTTTTGCATTGTTTCAGATGTTGTAGTACAGTCTAGGAACATCTTAATCTATTGTCATAGAGTTTTATTTTGTCTTTAAGCAGATGGGGCACTCTTTTGGATGTGAATGGATCAGAGACTTAACTAAGTTTCTGGAATTTGGGAGAGAAGGAAGGAGCTCACCCCTGTACCACATGAAATCACAGGGCTATTTTTTTCTAGGTGCATTAGAACCCTAAGCACTAGTTTCCAGGTGGGTTGGCTTTGAAATGCAAACCTGAACCCCTCTCAAAGAGCAGAGGAAGAAGTAATTATCCCAATTTCCTCTGTAACGTGTAAAGTTCAGGTGCAATTTCAAGTGCAGGTTTTAATGGAATTCTCACTTCATACAAGGTTATAGGAAATGCAAAGTGAGTTGAAAATGCATGTGATGGGGAAAACCCCAGAAAAACTGATCTCTCTCTGAATATGTGCCCAGGGTCTAGAATCATCTTTTCATATATTTGAGTCAAGACTGATATATTTCAAAGGTTGATATATTCAATTTTAATTTTTTCTGAGCTTTTAAAATTCCCTTAAAATGTATATGCAGCTATTCGATGAAGTTTTCATCGAATTTCAGAAGTACCTTGTTACAGGCTGCACTTTTAGTCCACCCTCAATCCACTGTTCATAACCCTAAAACCTCAATGTCAATGGTCTTTACATTTGTAACTCAAGTGTCTAGGACACAATAATATTAGGTAAATCAAATTGAACTTGACTTATGTGCTGACCCTTTTAAAAAATGCCAAGACATTACATGACAAGAGCTTGAATATTTGCCACACACCATGGCACACTAAGCTTTTGCCATTTGGTTTTGCTTACTTTTGAACAGCTAGCAATGTACATACCTCCTTGTAGTTTTAGTTTGAGCTCAGTGGTGAGCAATGACTGGGTTGAAATTATTTTTAATTAAATTCAACTGCCTCCTGGCTAAATGTCACAAAACTAGACCCTTCAATTGACTTGTCACTTTGGGCTCTAATGTCTTAATGGCAGTGGTCTTAAATATAATCTGAAGGCTGTATTCTGCCACTATGATCCTGAAGCATCTTCTACCAGGGAAAGTACAGTGTTTAGGTCAAGGCACTGATGAAGGTTGGTGTTTGTTCCCATCCCTCCCCTGATTGAAGGAATATGGCTCATGAGAAAAGAAATATGTTGAAAATGTAGGCAAAAGTCTTGGTGCTTTTGTAATGGCAGCGAGGATTCCTGAAGACACCCATTTCCTATTCATGGATATTTCTATTAAAAGGATCATATTTGTGGCTGTAAATGCACAGCTACAGTAGGGGCATGTGTAGTTCACAGAGAAGCTGAGAAGTTAAGGTTTACCCTTAACTTGGGGAAAACCTTACCCTTAGTTTACATCTATATACCTTACCCTTAGTTTACATCTATAGTCTGCTTCACTGGAAGAAGCCCAAACCAGAAGAAATCCTATCTGTAAGGATGGGAAGGTGAAATGAGAAGGAAGAACAAAGCAGAACATTACATTTTCTTTATATGCAGATTTCCTAAGGAACTTTAGCTCAACCAACTGAATCAGGGCTGACACTTCCCCATTTGCCATGGAATATCAAGGCAGTTCTAGTAAATTTTGTGACAATGGAAAACATTGAAAAGTGTATTTATTATTTTCTTCAGAATGTTTTAACTAAGAGCTGGTCATTAGGCAGAAATGATTGTTGAGAAACATCCTTATGAGCAGAAAGCAGTACTACGTCATCTCTCGAGAGAACTGATGTTATTACAGCCCATTAAAGGGATGAATTTTTCTCCCCAGTGACTTACATACAGATATTTAATTCTCCTTCATTGTGTTTCATTTGAATTATCCTTTTACTTGTGGAAGCTCTAATAGTATATATATGCATATATGTATTTATACACAAATGTATTTATTTAACAATCTAAAACTTTTTAAGGCTCTGGTTTAAATTACTTTGATCAGAAAAAAATACATATCATTTCTGGGACATGATATTTGAGAAATAGAGATTATTAGAGGCAACTGTAAGACTTCAATATTCAAGATTCTAGATAAAATATGATCTTCTTTTTTTTTCTCCTCATCCAATGGATACATGTGTTGAGTCCACATAATGACAGCTAGCTAGATCTGAGACAGTAAATTTAGTTATTCTGGTCTAAGATGTCTTGGATATTTGATCTAGATGCCCAGTACATATTTCAGTCTTATTCTATTGAGGAACAGATATAACTTTTAATATTGAGTCTACTGACAGCTTATAGACTTAGAAATACTTTTTTATAAGGGAAGTTGGCACCCTGTTGTCTACTATATCTTCATAGATAACTACAATGTACATGACTCATTTAATCAAGCCAGACAAAAGTTCAAAGTGGAGGACTTTTTTTGTATAGGCCATCTAACTTGACTGTCTATATAGATCAAATAAAAATGGGTGATTGCCAAATCTCTACTGTATATTATACCAAAGAAAACCAGTCAAAGAGGAGAATTGTCTTACAGAAATTGCTTAGAAGACTGACATTTTGCAAATCTTGACATTTAGCAAAGATCAAAAAGACCAACATGTTGGTGATGACATTATATAAACACAATCTTCAGGAAAATATTCTTGGGTCATTGTTACTATTTCATGTCCAAGTAACTCCACAGGATTGAAAAGAAGACTAACCATTTTTATCTGTGGTCATTTGAGTCTTTCTGTTTTGAGTTTAAGCTTATTGGATACAAATTTTTAAAAAGGCTTAGACTGTTCTGAAAATCAATGACAACAAAAAAAACTGTCATTTTATCACAGAATTAAAACAAAGATAAGATAATACACACAAAGAGCATGCAATATGGAGAAACTACTGAGAAATGAAGAATAAGTACATTTTAAAGCTTGACTTCCTCCCCAGATGAAGTGATGAGCTCATTGATCTACAATTACCTCTTATGAATACTTAGATAAAAGAAGGGATCCTCATGGTTAAAATTAGGGAGCAAACAACTGAAAGCCTAAGAATGGACAATCTCCCATGAACTCTTGGGAAGTACTTGCAATGCACAAGAGTCAACCTTTCTGCAACTGACACACTGCTGTGTTTCAGATTACATTTCATGCTAATTTCTTCCTCGAAATTATGGAGCTAGGTAACAGATGTTATTCTTAGAAGAATACAAAACCAAGAAACCAAGGTGGAAATGTCTTAACCAGAGATAATTTTAAGGTTAATATTAAAGGTAAAAGATAGAAGAAAGTATTCCTTACAGAAGACTAGATAAAGTCTTGGGCTTTCCACACAAGGTCCTTTGATGAGAGGTAGCACTTACTTTACATGTCACCATGCTAAATTAAACAACTGATGGTTTTTGTTTGATGAGATAATAAATACTTGCTTGAAAACAAAATATTACACATAGAAGGGCCATCTTCTATGATGACCTCAATTCACATACCACGGTGTGTTTTGGTCCCATTGGACATCTTCCTCTTGATTATGTACACAAGTTGGACTCTTTAGTGTGGTATGGTCCTTTCCTTCCCAGCAACTGACTTAGCTGAGATGTCTTTCACATGCGTAGAGTGGAGTGCTCAGAAGATTGAGTTTTGATGACTCAGGAGCAGGCACTTTCCTAGGAAACTAGAGTCTCCCACAGGTTCTTGCAGTGACCTGCTTCCACATAGATGGTCTTCTAAGCTCAGTGAGGGTCTGAATGGCATGAGACCCACCTAGGGCAATGGAGCAGTTTCTGCTTCCAGATTTTCTAGCTGAAAGAGGAAAAAACAAAGATAGTGAGCATTTCAAATTGGGTTGCAGTGCACATTTATCAGGCATCTTCTGTGGGTCAGAACTGTCCTGAGGCCCTTAGTATACTTTCACTTGCAACCTTCAGAGCTTTTCCTAAATGTCAAGACATTAATTAATCTCTTGGGTCATTACAAATAATCTCTTAGATCATTATGAGTATGCTACTGCATTTGTACACACTAATGAATAAGAATTATATGCTAGTCATCAAAGAGATATATTGATATTGACTTCCTTGAAAAAATATATTTTGAATCCAAATCCCTTATCTCCCTCTGTTCTTGACCCTCTTTCTCCATCTTTATCCTCAAATTATTCATGACTTGACAAAAATTTCAAAAGAATAGCAGTGTCTCTTCTTGCAGTACCTTTCATGTTCTTCATTTCTAGATGGAGACATTTTTATTTTTCATTCAGTTCTCAAAATTGATGGATTTTTTTTTCTGAAGCAACCGATTTGAAGTTCAGGGATTTTGCCACCCCCACTTCCACTGTAAAGCTGGCATATACATTGAGCAATAACATGAAATTTTTTCACACACATAAAAATGTGGTTTGGTATTTTCAAATATGGGAAGATAATTGTGGCAAAGAAATACATTTTGTAATTAACAAGTAATCTCTGCTGTCATTGTTAATGTATTCTTTGGTGAGAATGAAAGGAGGTGTTTATAGAGTCAGTATAAAGGGAGGGTTTTTCCTTTAACTTTATTTTGGTAAATTTCACACTTCAGGAAAAGGAAAAGTGCAAGAATGAGAATAGCATAAAGAACATTTGTGTACACTTTACCCAGACTCACCTGCTATTAACATTTTATCCCATTTGTTTAATCATTTGCTTTCTATTCCTTTGTGGGTTTTGTTTTGTTGTTGTTGTTGTTGGTTTTTTTTTTTTTTTTTGCTCTTCTTCTACACACACACATGCATGCACACACACTATCTCTCTGAACTATTTGGTACTCAGTTGACTTTTTGTCACTGTAGATTTCAATATATATATTTCCTAAGAATGAGGAATAGAAAGATCAGAATTGTCATTTGGAGAGGCAGTCTACCATGAGTGCTGGGTTTCCTGCACATCCTTGCTGACTGTGCCAAACTGCAAGGCTTAACCCTCCTCTGGCCTGGAATAGTTTCTGCAGGTGGTCATACAAGCAATTAGGTAGGCCAAGGCGACCACAGCATTGATCATTGTGTGAAGTGCCTGTTCCTAGGGAAGTTTGTTTATTGCTTGCCCCCAAAAGGGCTGAGACTTTAACTCTGGGTTCCTTAACTGTGACACAACCCATTGTGTGTGCAGCCACCATCAGGTCCCATTACACTGCCCCGTGGGATTTGGGGGCAGAAGAGGCACTGCTATGCTAAAGTTTCTTCTGTTGTTGTTCTGTGAGTACTGAACTGTTGACTTTGGTCTACATTTGGCCCCGAAATAGTTGTGGCAAAACAACCTGCTTGCTTGCTTGGTCTACTCCTTTGGAATCTGGTTACTTCTTGCCATCTTCTAAGAGGTTCTTCCCAAACTGGCACCATGAGCAGGAAGTCAAATAGACAATGACTTTTTGGAAGAGAAAGGGCAAGGGCTCATGGACTGGGTTTGAGAATATGAAGCAAGCCCTTGGGATGTGGTAGGAGGAAATGTTCTGGTAAATGTGCTACAGAAAGAGTAAGTCATCCACTCCTGTCCTCGCTGTTGATGAACATGACACAAGTCAACATATGGGGGCTGAATGATTAGGGATAAAGTCTAACCAATTGCTCAAATGGTGCCATGGTTGTTGCTTGCTCTCCTATGGACTAGGAGGCTAAGAGAACACTCTGATCCCCACAAGGGAAGAAAGCACAACTTCACCAGTTTTAAGTCAAGACTAGAAACAACTAGACGGCAAATGCCTCTATAATGAATACTAAGACATAGATCCATAGTGAGAGGGAAAATAGAGATATCCATTATTGCTTTGATCAATAGGTCGAGGAACATTTAGACTGATGACTGATGAAGGAGTTAGGAGGTTATAGTCTTAATGAACAAGGAGATTTTCTTGAGGCCAACAAAATCCCATGAAACCCTATGGAGAAAGCTACTCAAAGGCTGAGGCTGCTCTAGACTCATTCTATCCTGAACAGAAAGCTTGATTATGATCTCACATCCAGAGAATGACTGGTTCACTTTTAAGATTATCCCCCTCCCTACATGGTGGTAGGATTCTACTACTTTTTTTGGTGGGAGACCCTGTGTTGGAAGCTGTGCTTGCAGAAGGCCATTAGACACCCATGATAAAGATAGAATTCTCTAAACCAGGCATTCTCTGCAATCTAAGACAAAGGCCAAGATGGGACCATCCAATGTCCTCCAAATTATAAGGCAATGCAATATACATCTTAACCTGGGGGATTGCAAAGTAGAAGCAGATGGGATAATCACCAAAGAAATGCAGTCCAAATATAAGGCTATGACAGGCCCCAGTGGGGCAGTTAGTAGTTCATTACAAATAAAACTCTGTGTGCCTCCATAGAACCAGATTCTTTTGTGAAGACTAATCTTCCTCTACTGAGGAACTAGGAAGCTATGTGGCTGTCTTAGGAAAATATCTCCTTTGGAACCCCTATTGCCTGACCCTCATTTCTGTATCATACTTTGAAAACCTTTAAAGATAAGGGATGAGGTAAGGTATTTTCATTTCCAGCAGGGATCAGAGGCCTCATACCCTTAGAAGGGCAGAATGGGGTAAGGGAGAAAGGTAAAGGAGGGGGTGAATATGAAACTATATATATATTATATCTATACCTGAAAGACTAACATGCTAGGTTCTCTTGAGAGATGAGGACTACACATTCAATTAGCCAGATTTGAAACAGAATAAAATGAGAAAAGAAGTGACTGTTTGGATCCCTGTTATGCACCATTTTTGTTGCTCCCAAGACTGGATGTATAATTGGTATTGATAATTTACATGCTTGTTCTGTATAGGCTCATAACGTCCAAGGGAGATGTTCCTGATATGGAAGCGTCTCTTGTAGGTGGGTGATGAGGGAGATGTGTGCACAACAGACCACACCTCCACTTCAGTTTCCCTCCCATGGTCTATAAAAGACACAATTTAGAATTCCAGGAGAAGGAGAGGAAATCACAGTTTAAATGTAACACTGCTTATGAAAAACACCATATCTTAATATAATAGTTCTATGTCCCTGGTGAAAAAAGCTAAGGCAATCTGGAGGCTTATGCAGGATAATTGCCAACCGAATTCAGCTGGTGCTCCTACATCCTGGCTACTCCAGCCATTGTGACTATGACTGAAGCAATTGGCCATGATGGCACCTGCTATGCTATCCTGGACTTTGTCATGTCTTTTTCTCAACTGCTTTAGCCCCTGCAAGATCCAGGTCCCTCACCTAGCTGAGCCTCCAGAACATACTGGGCTGCAGTAGTAATACTGAACCTTCCTGCTATTTGCCACCAATAGGTAGGTTGACACACAGAACAAACCCTCTCTTTTTGTTGGTGACATGGTCCTATCACATTGATGATATTATCTTGATAAGCCCTAAGAAAGTTAGCAGATGCTAATTCATATGAGGGCCCAGGAAAGCTTGTGGATTCTGTTAAGATACAGAGACCAACCATCCAAATCAAAATTTTGGGCAAAAGTGGATTGTGAAGACAGTAGAGAGAAGAGAACTATGGCTTCTGCTTTCAGAAAGGCAGTCTCACAATTGCACCATTCAGGCATTGGAGATAACATGTACCTTATCAGTGTATGTATTTGTTGAGTCTGAAAGTTAATCAGAAAATCTGGTGAACTTGACTGAGGGCCCAAGCAGCCCATAACCCTGGAAGTTGTTCCAACATCCCAGCCCTGGGGCCCTTTAAAGTTCCATAGGAGGAGGCAGCCTCCATGGGGAAAGCCTCTGCATGCCTCCTTGGTACCATTACCTACTTCAGTTGGGGAAGGAACTCCTTAAATGTTGGAGATGCTGGGAGAGGGAAATAATGAACCCTCTCTTTGTCTCCAAATACTAGCTCTACAACCTGGCAAAATAATCATATGGTTCACTGAGACAAGAAGCATCTCTGACTGACAACCCAACCAACTGCTGAGTAGGTATATGTGTTGTGGTAAGAAAAACCCATAAGTGTCTGGCTGGCCCTAAGCGACTCTACTGTGTCTAATGTTATCAAAGAAAACTCCTAAATGTGAAGCCCCTTGCCCATGTACAAATGCACAGAGAGATATGATTTTAGTCAGGGTCACACCAATTAATTTGCTTTTCCTGACACCTGAGTGCTCTTGGGTTATGCCATGTATGGCTGTCAAGGCTGTAATTACTTGATGACCCT
This sequence comes from Taxidea taxus jeffersonii, assembly GCA_003697995.1. Taxonomy (NCBI): domain Eukaryota; kingdom Metazoa; phylum Chordata; class Mammalia; order Carnivora; family Mustelidae; genus Taxidea; species Taxidea taxus. The sequence goes on from RCUC01120205.1 coordinate 10,060, forward strand.
CCCCATATGGATTATCCAGATTAATGTAATGGTGATCCAAAACAAATTTATTGACAAATTCTGAACTAAAGTAGCTTGTCCTGTCAGTTATATGTTTGTATGTGGAGAGAATGGGCCACAGGATTTCTCTCTACTGGGCATGGTGGGGGCTGCTGGTTAACTCTTCTTTGTCTCCTGCTATTATTGACAATGACACAATTCCTTGGATCACATCCCCTTTGTTAGGCCCCCAGATAAAGAGGGCTGTCTGATGCTGTCTGATCTGAAGGATATGTAGATTCCTATTTTCATGTAGCAGTGTGAAAACTGTCCCCCACCATCCAATTCCACATTGTAGAGACAGTCAAGAACATATCCTTTAATTTAGCTACCAAAGCCAATGAGATGGAACAAGCCATGCGAGATCAGCAGATCAGGCTAAACTCTCTGATTGTAAATAGATCATTAATTGGCCTTAGACTACATTTTTGTTGATATGATTGAATTAAGTTGTTGTGTTTGAATTAATATTAACACTATGGCAGTGCAGCTTATACATACTGTAAGAAAGAAAGCTAAATGGTTATCAGAAATAAGACCTATTAGCCCTTTCTGGGATTTATTCATTTGAATATAGATCCTGGAGTGACAACTGAGGTTAATACTGTAGATTAACCTCATCCTGGGATGTGATTCTGTGGATAATAAGCCCAATCAATTATAGATTGAAATAAATAGAACAGATATGTGTTCTAGCCCCCATAAGTATGTCTAATCCAAATTGCTATAGATGGCATATGAAAATTGAGTTCAGCCAAAAATATGTTGAGTTGACAGGTGAATTATTGGGAAGGATAGTTCTCCAAGCATCCTTACACATTCTTG
>RCUC01120206.1:0-17823 GCA_003697995.1 Taxidea taxus jeffersonii
AATTTTTTAAAGCATAAATTTACTTACTGAAGTATGGTTCAACTTCATTAATTTATTCCAGAAAGCCATGGCTGGAATGGGGATGTGAACACACGCATGTGCTTTCAGGATATAGTCCTTGTTAAGGAAATTAACAAAACAGGTTCAGTTTTGCTTTTGGCTGCCACCCTGAAGTCAATCAATATCCAGGAATGAGGAGGGAAGATGTACCAGAGGCAGATGCTGGCTTTACAGATGACTGTAAAGCAGGTGAAACCTTTTTCTGGGTTCATCTCCTGTGCTGTTCTTGTTCTCTCCCCCCCAGGGCTCCTTCCACCAGCTGAGGCTCTCAAACCGACCCCCAATTGCCCCGAATTTTCCACAACATTGATTTCATCCCTTGCAAAAGACCTTCCCCCTGCCCTTTATCCCAACAAAATTTCTGCAGGGTATCTGTCTTGCCCAAGTGATAAACCAATAAAAATGAGGTATAGATTTGCTGCTGTGGATTTTCTCCAGCCAAACAGCACATGCATTTCAAAAGAGGCCTTGAGTGCTATAAGAATTGAGTAACATAAAATTCGTCAGCACTCTATCAGGGTCAGGAGGAAAATATTTTGTGAAGGCTAGCTTTCACCACTGCCCCTTAAATCACACTCTTGCAGTGCTGCATGCTTTCCACTGAGACCTAAGGTAGGAAGGATGGATCTTAATATTTTAATCTTAATATTTAATATTCAGGACTGTTTAAAAACTGTCCTAACTGGGTCTTTGTCCTCATCTCCTGCTTCTTCAGCAAGAAGTAACTATCCTGGAGCACTGAGGGCCAGGCCACTCTTCCCTCCAAAACCTGCCCTGAATTCCCACTGGCTACCAAAGGAGTTCCAAATTCCTGTTCGGTCCTTCTAGATGTGCTCATTCTAGAAGATGGAGTTTGTCCTGCTTTCCTGACCTCTTGATTGATTGCACCCTGGCAGAAATCCCCTGATCTCATGGTATCCCTCTATGGATTTCTCATACATCATAACTATACCACTTCACAATGCAGGAAAATATTACTAATAAATCGACCAATTATACAGTTAGCTCCCCTTAATCATGCCTCCCTGGTTAATCCTAGTGTCTCTTTTGCTGGAATCTCTTGGTCAGTCTTGCTGATTTTTGGATGGCAAAGTGATTATGAAGTGAAGGTGAAAAGCTATGGAGTTTCATGATGAAGGGTGATGAGCAGATGCTAGGGAATTCTGAATCACAGGCAAGATAAACACGTGTCAGCAAATGAAGGCTACGTAATTGAGGAAAAGAAAATAAAAAATGATAATTAATGACATGATAGGTGCTTCTAGAGAGAATGATTTGAAGAGAACTGATTAAGAGATGCTTAAGGGAAAGCTAGTGGAAATTGTGTGTTTTTATAACTCTCTTTATGATCCCTGAAAGTCAAAGAGGAAATAAAAGGTATTAGGTCATGCTGTCATATAATTTCTTTGGAAAGATTATGCCCACACCCTCCAGCACCATGTGTAACTTTGTTCTATGAATTGGTGCGTGGTGTAAATGTAAACTATGTCTTATTAAAATACAATGAAACATTTATTTTCATGGTGTTTGCTTTTATTTTGTAAGATGAAGACTTAAAATTTTAGATCTTCATCTCTTCTAGGAAGTTTTGGTCCTTATCTATGAGAGCTATTTGAATTTGTCCTTTTCTGGCATCAGTTTTCTTCAAATAGTAAACATCTCCAATAGTTATGTGTGCAGATGTCCAAATACTTTATGAGGCAGGAAACATTTTGCTGGCATAAATCCTGTCTTCAATCTTATATTTACAATATGTAGTCCATATTCAAGGGAGACTGAATGAAGGGGAAGCTAGTTAAAATGAACAGTGCATGTAAAAGTTAGGTTGGTTTTCCTTGCTTGGAACTGTGCTGAGAATGGGATTCTCTTGGGCTTCAGAAAAGAAGCCTAGTCTCATAATAACCTTGGCTACCAAACCAAGAAAAGGACACCTTTAAAATGTCCATTTCTTACATTTGTTGTATGTTACCAGTTAAAATTCCTCATGGTCATTGGCTCCTGGGTGGCTCAGTTGGTTGAGTGTCCAATTCTCTGTTTTGTCTCAGGTCATGATGTCAGGGTCATGCGATCTAGCCCACATTGGACTCTGGCTATGAGCAGCGAGTCTGCTAGAGATTCTCTCTCTTCCTCTCCCTCTGTCCTTCCCCCAACTCATGCACATGCATGAATGTGCATGCGTACAAGCTCTTTCTCTCGCTCTCTAAAAATAAGTAAACAAATCTTAAAATAAATTCCTCATGGTCAGGATCTGTGTTGTGTTCTAAATATTTGTGCTCCTGCTAAATTCGTATGTTGAAATCCTAATGCTCTATGTGATGGTATTAGCTTAAGGTAGGGTCTTTGGGAGGTACTTAAGTCATGAGGGTGCAGCCCTCATGAATGGGATTAGTGCCTTCCTTATAAGAAAGACTCCAGAAGCTCCCTAGGCTCTTCTATTATGTGAGGACACAGCTGGAAGGTGCTGGCTATGAATCAGGAAGGGGATTCTCACCAGAGAATGTGACCATGCCAGTTGCCTTGATCTTGAACTTCCATCCTCTAGAACTGTGAGAGATAAATTTCTGTTGTATATAAGCTACCCATTCTGTGATATTTGGTCACAGCAGCCCAAGGGGACTAAGACAGCCTACTTTGTTTTAATCTTCATTGTGCCAGCAATGTATTAATCTGTATGCAGGACAGAAGATGTTCCAGGCAGTGACTAACTTGCTTGGGCAGAAAGGAATTACTCAGGTAGGCTCATGGGCACAATCTCAAGATTTGAGAAAGGACAGAAACTTGTAGTTCTTATTTATTTCCTTGGAAAAAGGAGGCATCTACATTTTATGGTTGGTGCTTTAGGATGGCTCAATCTCTCTTTTTTTTTTTTTTTTTAAAGATTTTATTTATTTATCAGAGAGAGAGCGGGAGCGAGCACAGGGAGACAGAATGGCAGGCAGAGGCAGAGGGAGAAGCAGGCTCCCTGCTGAGCAAGGAGCCCGATGTGGGACTCGATCCCAAGACGCTGGGATCATGACCTGAGCTGAAGGCAGCTGCTTACCCAACTGAGCCACCCAGGCATCCCTGGCTCAATCTCTTTGAAAGGCATGTTTATTTCTCATTACCAACCCAACCTCTTTGCTTTGGATTTTCACCTGACACTAGCAGCCAGCTCAAAGACTTCCAACCATGACTTCATTGGCAGGTGTAGTGTTCTCTATAACTGGGCTGATTATTGCACACAGCCAAGTGAGCCAAATTGCTCCAAGGTTTCTATGCACCATAAAATAACATGTTTTCTTAATATTTTACTAGGGAAAATTTCAGATAAAACCAGTGGGAAGACTAGTGTAAGTGTCCACATATTCACCACATAGCTTCAACTATTCTTTTTTTTTTTTTTAGATTTTATTTATTTATTTGACAGACAGAGATCACAAGCAGGCAGAGAGGCAGACAGAGACAGAGAGAGAGGGGGAAGCAGGCTCCCCACAGAGCAGAGAGCCCGATGTGGGGCTCGATCCCAGGACCCTGGGATCATGACCTGAGCCGAAGGCAGAGGCTTTAACCCACTGAGCCATCCAGGTGCCCCAGCTTCAACTATTCTTAATATTTGGCCACATTTGCCTCCTCTGTTGCCTTCCCTTCCTTCTTTTTCTTTCTTCCTTCCTCACTTCTGGAAAAAATCAAGATCAGTTATGCTTTAGAAAAACCATGTTTTTGAGTTTTCTGCTTGATTCCTTGTAATGTTATTTAGCTTGATTGCGGTTTTGCTCTTTTCTGGAGAAGATGTGTCAATGAGTTCTTCATATTGCATCATTTTAGGAGACACACTATGTCTGTTTTCCTGCTTTCCATGATGCTAAGACGGTCTGATCTCTACATTATGAAATTTCCCATCGTCTTCAAATGGCTTCATCCTTAATGATCCTTACTGAACCTATTTTCTTTAGAGTTTCAAATGATGATTTTTTCTTTTTTAAGATTTTATTTATTTATTTGCCAGAGAGAGAGAAAAGAGAGCACACCCAAGCAGGGGGGCAAGGAAGGCAGAGGGAGAAGTAGGCAAGGAGCCTGATGTGAGACTATCCCAGGACCCTGGGATCATGACCTGAGTTGAAGGGAGATGCCTAACTGACTGAGCCGCCCAGGCATCCCTCAAAATGATGATTTTTCTAATTCTATCATTCTTTCCCAATTTTTTAACTGAGATTCTTTTTGAGCAAAAACTTTCCTTTATCAGTTGGGCCACTTGACTACCCTGAAATGCAATTCTTACAGGAGAGACAAGATAAGCACTTAGTTCCTTATTTTTTATTGCCAACTTTTGGAGTAAGAAATTGGTGTCCCAAATTTTTTTCCTGGTGTTTAATATGGTTTTTCTCTCCTTTGGGCTTCTCCTCTTTCATTTGTGACTATCAATTCAAACATTTAAAAGTATATATGAATGCATTTCAATTAGATTCATTATTATTTTAATTAAAATTGTTTTATCTTTTGTCAATGGAAGTCCCTTCATGTTGGCTTTGGTTTCCATTTAATATGACCTGAGATTCCTTGATAACTTCTTTGCCTTCTATCCTAGACAACAGGATACTCAATGCTCATCTTGGATATTTCCACCCCAGACTAGAATAGGTTATCTCTCCAAGGCATTCTCTGCAGTAAGAAATGATATTTAGACTTGACAGTCAGGGCTTTGGTATGTTAACTGCACTTTTGTTTTCATTTCTCCTGTTCTTTTTTAGGGAACATATATATGAAGCATATATTTAAAAAAAAAGTCATGAGCTCATATTGATGTCAAGCAACATGCTTTTTACTTATCTTCATTTATTTTATAGTTATAACTCTTTTCTCTTGCACTTGATAGTTTTGCTTCTTGACAGCTTTAATGTAATTATGTTTTCATCATTCTGCACCCTCTATAGGATAGTTTCTTTCTTTTTTTTTTTTAAGATTTTATTTATTTATTTGACAGAGATCACAAGCAGGCAGGAAGAGAGAGAAAGGAAGGGAAGCAGGCTCCCTGCCGAGCAGAGAGCCCCATGTGGGGCTCCATCCTAGGACCCTGAGATCAGGACCTGAGCCTAAGGCAGCGGCTTTAATCTACTGAGCCACCCAGGCACCCTTATAGGATAGTTTCAAAAGGACTGGTAATAATAGGACAGCTACAAATTTGACTATTAATGTTTCAGATTTCTTTGCAGTTCTACTTTTCCATAGACTATGTTCCAGTTAGTATAGCCAAAATAATGTTTTAAAGACATTTGAAATAAATCTTTTTTTTTTTGTACTTGTTATTAATTTGGCCTATGGATAGATTCATTCATATATTTATTTCTATTTTTTAGGTACTTTTATGTTATTTTATGCTATATTATTTTCAAGTCAAATCTCTATTACAAGGAATATGTACAAATCACACATATGTTTAAAATTTTATAGTTTTTAACAATATATCCTGGAAATTGCTCCACCTAGAACATAGTTTAATTTTTCTTTTTTTATTTTTAAAGCTGAATTATGCTCCATTGAGTAGCTATATCCTAATATATTCAACCAGTCCTTTACTGACAGACATTGGGCTGATTCTAATATTTGTTACTATAAGTAAATGTATAATGAATAAATTTCCTAAACATTGTTTCATATTTTGGAGGTGTCTTCAGGGTGGATTCTAGGAAATGGGGTTTTTGGGTCAAGGAAAAAAATACAAGGACAAATTTGTTGGATGTTGTTAAGACCCACTCTGTAGAATTGTTCACCCACCATCAATGCCTGAGGGCTCTTGGTTCTCCAAGCCTCCCAACAAAGAATGTCATCAAACATTTGGATTTTTGTCAATGTTCTAGGAAAAAAATGCTACCTGAGTGTGCTTTCTCTATTGTAAGGGAGTAAACCATTTTTTCATGTTCATATGCCAACAAAGAATGTGGTCAACTTCTGTTTTTTGTTGTTGTTGTTGTTTTTTGTATTTTAAGAAAAAAAGCACCTAGTCAAACTTACCATGTAACCTGCCAATTTGAAAACTCCAATTAATTTTTAGGTTTAAAAACTTAGTAAAGGAGAAGAAAAAGATGAGAGTGAATTCCAAGTTCCTTTTCCCTATAATTATATTGGGGGTGCTCCCTCAGATAATTAAATCTCTCAGTGTACCTGACAACGCCAGAAGGAGGAAACTCATTGTCATGGTCACCACAATGCCCTGGGGAAGGAGCCAGCAGCTCCAGATGGCTTAGGGCCAGGCATATGCAGAACAGCAGCAGGGAGAAAACAAAACAACATTTTGCAAATCAATACACGAGAAAGTGACTCAAGCACTAAGCCCAGGTGCACAGCTTTGAGCTTGAGTGAAACAGGATTCTAGTCCCCATCCCCACAGTCTAAACTGATTCAAATACGGATTCTAATAGAAGGAGAAAATTCCAAAGACTCCATTTTACAGGTACTTACAACATCAAGATCTCTGTGTTAGAAGAAAAAAATCATTTTCTGTGAACTGTAACATATGTTGAGGGAACAAAAATGCAACACTTCCTTTGTAGAGAATCCTTGTCAGAAACCTCTAATGGGAGAGCAAATGATTGAGGGAAAAGACTAATTTCTTTTCGATATTAAAATTATATTTATTATCAAGGCTTTAGATGACTAATCATAAACTTTAGATTGAAATTGACTAATGATATCATTAACCTAACACCTTCAGTTTTTTGGTGTGATTCACAGAAACATCACTAGAAACCTAAGGCCAAGAAGCTAACCAGAGGAAGAGATTTTCTTTTTGTTTTTAAATATACCTTTGCCAGAAGCCTCCACCGGTTCATAAATGAGTTGTTAAATTTATCTCTTGACTTACAGGCAGCTTTACTGGAAAGTGGGATTACCACAGGCCAGTTTCCATTTGTCAAAATTTGGTTCTTTCCCTTAGTATTTTTTCCCTGGGATCAAAGGTCACTTCAGAGGCCTTGTACAACTTGCACATAACAATTAGAACATAGAAACCTGCCCTTGGCAGGGACTTTGACTGTGAGCCTTGAGTCAGACAAAGGGAAAGAGAAATACTAAATGTATGGGCTCTAGCATGCATTAGGAACCCGAGGACACATTTCCAAGTGACTGGAAATAATAACCAAGCAGAGATGAGAGTGGGTTGCCAAGGACTTAAAAATAGGCCTACAACCTCACTTTATTTCCACAGATATTTAATAAGCACTGGGACTAGAAGAGCCAGGCAAAGGAGAGCACTCAGTAAATATTTGTTAAATGAGTAAACGGTTATGAAGCCTTGGTGTAGACTTTCCAGAAGATGAAATCTAGCTCTGACTTTATTTTTCTCACATGTGTGGCATATTCATGTGACTTCTTTATTATCTGCCAGTTGACTTATTTCATCTTCCCTTGAAATTTCATACTAAAATGCACTTCTTCCAATGCATTTTCCTATGGATTCTATGAGACAGACAGTATCCATTAGTCACGAGGCAGTCTTCATCTTATATTGCTCTTTATTTTAACGAGTCAATTTTATAATAATCTAGAGTCTTCTAAGCACATAAACTCTGGTCGCTTACAGGTGACTTGGAATGGCACACTAATGCAAGAAATCATTTTCCATCGGTATGAAGATGGTAGTATTAGTTTGCCAGGGCTGCCATAACAAAGTACCATAAACTGAGTAGCTTAAGCAGAAATTATTGTTTCCCAGTTTTGGAAGTTACAAATTGGAAATTAAGATATTTCCAAGGCCATGTTCCCTCTGAGCTACAGGGAAGGTTCTGTTCCAGCCCCCTCTCCTGGTTTCTGGTAGTTCTTTGGCTTGTAACAGGAGAATTTCAACCTTCACGTGATGGTCTTCCTGTGTGTGTCTGGTCCAAGTTTCCTCTTTTTAAAACGTAGATGAGTCCCATCCTACTAGATGGGGCCTATCCTACTGACCTCATCTGAACTGATTACATTTGCAACAATTCCGTTTTTCAACCAACTTCACTGAGATACAGGTGGGTGGTTAGAACTTCAACCAAATATTTTTGGGTGTCACAAGTCAACTCGTAACAGAGAACTTAGTGGTGAGATCCTCAGTGGAAATTAATAGATTGCTATTAAATGCATGAGTACGGTCTTAGGCTGATAGATCTTAACATGGGATTTATAGAACCCATTATCCTCTCTCATCATCTTGTAAGGTGGACATAGCTAAGGAGGCTTGTCAATATGGAAAATTTAAGAGTTAAAATTTTTTCTTTTTTCTCTTATTTCAGAAGAAGGCTTTTGAGAGTGTGCCAATAAGAATAAAAGTTGTGTCTTGGCCTAAAGAAAATTATCTTATTTGGATCCCAGAACACATGATTAGAATTTATGAAGCAACATCCTGGCTAAGTGATACTCTTCTGATCTGACAGTAAAATGGATAAATGTTTAGATTGCGATGATTATAAAAATTTAAAAGTAAGGAGATATTGACCTCCTAGATGACAGGCTTTGGAGCTGGATAGACCCTTTCTCTAGTGAAACCACCTTTTAATTGCTGAAAACTATTAAATAAGGCAAAGCAAACAAGAAAGCCTCTTAAGTCTCTGAAAATTTTGGAGGGACTGTATCAAATGGAAAAGCATCTATTTAAGAAAATCTACTACATCTCTGTAAGAACAGCAAGGCCTATGTTATTCAAACTATGAGCTACTCACATTCACTCCTGCCTAACCCCAGCTCAGAAGCTCTATTCTGGATGGTATGGCTAAGTAGAGAGGGTTCCCTCTCTTCCTTCCTTGCAGTTTAGGTGTACAGTTTTGCCACAGAAAGGGTATGTTATTGGCATCTCTCCTCACCCGAGCTTATAGTTTTGTATCGCAGAAGCTCTAGTCCATGTGGTTATAGCCAAGAGGACAGTGATCCCTTCCCCAACTGACTCCATACCCATAGAGTCAAAGCTCTAATCCAGACAGAGCTGCCTGATAATGCTTGGCTCTGGTTTCTTCCCCAGGCTCACACATAGGCCAGAAGATCCATGCTGGTATGGACAAGCTGAGAAGACAAGGTACCACCCCTACCCAGAGTCCCAATAATATTGCCAAGGTGTCCCTCTGAGAGAAGTGGGCTGCTGATGCCAGTCCCAGCTTTGGTACAGAGGCAACATGGTTCTTTCTTGGGGGGGGGGGCAGGCTTGAAGAGCAGAATACTCCAGTGAGTCTGAATAAAAGGGACTGTCTTTATCGGAACAAAGCATGGGGAAGTTCCTGCCTAAGGACCATTGTCAAAAACAGTAGATATGTTGGTGGTGAACAATTAAGAAAGGGAGACATTGTACATATAGCAAGAATGAAATGGTAGATCAGTTAGAAGTTGAACATAGAGAACCAAGGAAATAGATAGCTGAGAAGAGCCCTCTTGTTTTGGCAGTGCCCTGTCCCTAGAAAGAGTACAACAGAATAGGATCAGATATGGGACAATCTATGCCATAGAGTGTGGTCAAAAACAATAGAATACTCCATTAATAATGAGTGGAGGCTAACAGACAGTCTTGATACCTATAGAGGCAAACCATCGAGAAGCCTAATGGGGGAGATCAGAGAAAGAGACCCAGAAAACCCTACTAAAGTCATCCTGAATTGCCAAATTAAGACCAAAATTCAAAGTCTCTGACCTCAGATGGTATTTTATACAGTATATAGTGCTGGCAATAAGATATTTGCTATGAGGTATATGTTAGATCTGAATTTTTTAGAAGGGAGGAACTAGGATATATAATACATGTTATAATGAAGTTTCTTCCTAGGAAAAAATTGAAAAACAAATGTGTTAGAAGAAAGAACCCTATTGATTCAAAATGAGGTGCATTAATTCCAATGGCTTATACTTGTACCTCCCATTGTGAAATACGGGGATCCAGAGCTTTCCGCATTTATCCAGTTGTATACCTATCTCTTCTTTGCTACTATATACCTCTTTGATATATTAAAACCAAGTTGCTATAGAGACAACAGGAGTGGAGTCACTTTCACTTTCATTTCTGTTACTCATGGATAGGACATCAGCAATACAAGAAACTTTTTATTGAATTAGCAATTAGAAAAGAGTGAACACATTGCAAAGATGTCAGTCTGCTTGGCCATTATTTGAATGAGTGCCTTTTTGGTTCAGCTATATCCAGACCATTAAATGGGATTTTTTGAAAAAGACTTTAATCAGTGCTTTGTGAGGTGTGCTAATTGGCTTCTGGAGACAAGCAGCCACGATGAAAGATCAGGGCCAGAACTCCCTTTGCCGGGACAGTCAGGCTTCCTGCATCCTATATGAAGGTCACATCTGGCATGGAGCTTTCTGAGACAGGCTCAGGGGAGGCCCTACAGACTCTCAAGGAGTGGTGAGGCAATATATTCCCTGATCTTTGTTGGGGGTCCCTAAGGATTTGAAAGTTACTTAATTTGTCATAAGGAATGTTTCTGCTCACGTTGGTGATTATTTGCTCCTCCTTAGTCCTATAAAAAGGATAAGCATTTTGATGCCTTGACATTTCATTAAGCATAGGTATATTCTATTTCAGACAGTAGCGGTTCTGTTTTCAGAATCTTTATAAATAGGTTTGAACAAAATGACTAAAAAGAATTTTTGAATATGGTACATATGGAATTTCCAAGCAATTGATAGAAAAAAATAAAGGCAGCCCAGAGAAGTTGAAGGCATAAAATACATTCACTATTTCTTTTGGGATTCTTATTATTGGTACAATAAATTTTCTCTCCTCTTGGCTCCAATGGGTTAAGCACAATATGCCCATGAATGTTATGTACTCTCAAAAAAGTTGAGGCTAGGGGCGCCTGGGTGGCTCAGTGGGTTAAGCCTCTGCCTTCGGCTCGGGTCATGGTCTCAGGGTCCTGGGATCGAGCCCCATGTCGGGCTCTCTGCTCAGCGGGGAGCCTGCTTCCCTCTCTCTCTCTCTCTCTCTCTGCCTGCCTCTCTGCCTACTTGTGATCTCTGTCTGTCAAATAAATAAATAAAATCTTTAAAAAAAAAGTTGAGACTAAAGATGAGTCCATTTTTTAAACAAATATATCGCAAAACATACACATGAATGCTAGAATTATTTATTTGTCAAAACAATTTTCTGAGAGCGCCCTTCTATATCCTCTCTTCTATGATACTACTTTGCTTAACATTCTCTGGAATTGGCTTATTTCATTCACTTCTTCAGCAAAGGTTTATTGAATACTCATCATGTGCTGGGTACTCTATAGAAGCTACAGAGATACAAAGACAACAAAAGCACAAGTCTTGACTCCAAGAAACATAGAGCTTAGTGAGGAAGGGAAAAATAAGGTATATGCCAGTGGATGTGTGTTCTACTCATGGTCAAGGATGGCTTCACAATAAGGATATAGCATCTGAACAAATTCTTAAAGGGAAGGACTAAAATGGAAAGAGGTCAGAGTTGAGTCCTTATGAAAATCAAGTGAATAGGCTGGAATACTGTGGGTAGACTGTGTCTCTCAAGTAGGATACAACTGGAAATGCTGAAAAACTTGGCCAGCCAGCAAGCAGAGCTTCCGACAGAATAGCCTTCAGTCAATAATGCCCATCTCTTTCTTTGCAACCACAATTTTTGTTGACCCTTAGAGAATATTGCAAATTTGAAGCATCCTTATTTGTCAGACTTAATTCTGTCATTTTTTTAAAAGATTTTATTCATTTATTTGATAGACAGAGATCACAAGTAGGCAGAGAGGCAGAGAGAGAGAGGAGGAAGCAGGCTGTCCGCAGAGCAGAGAGCCTGATGCGGGGCTCGATCCCACAAATCCTGGGATCATGACCCGAACTAAAGGCAGCGGCTTTAACCCACTGAGCCACCCAGGTGCCCCAATTCTGTCATTTTTTTTAACATATTCTCCAAATCACATTCAATCTCAAAGAAAGAAGATATATTATTAGTTGTATTAAAGATACTCAAAATAAGGGGCACCTGGGTGGCTCAGAGGGTTAAGCTTCTGCCTTCAGCTTGGTTCATGGTCTCAGGGTCCTGGGATCGAGCCCCGCATTGGGCTCTCTGCTCCTCGGGGAGCCTGCTTTCTCCTCTCTCTCTGCCTGCCTCTCTGTCTACTTGTGATCTCTGTCTGTCAAATTAAAAAAAAAAAAAAAAAGATACTCAAAATAATTGTCACTAGTCATGATGGCAATTCTTTTTTTTTTTTTAAGGATTTTATTTATTAATTTGACAGAGATCACAAGTAGGCAGAGAGGCAGGCAGAGACAGAGGGAAGAAGCAGGCTACCAGCTGAGCAGAGAGCCCGACACGGGGCTCGATCCCATGACGCTGGGATCACAACCTGAGCTGAAAGCAGAGGCCTTAATCCACTGAGCTACCCAAGCGCCCCCATTATGGCAATTCTTAAAGAGGAGTCCCTGGTGTCCTTTTAGTTATGACAATAATTCACTAAGTTCATCCATGTAATCTGTTTTGGAGGTTACAAAAATCATTTGAAATTTATATGTTGGTGTACTTGCTAGAGAATCAGACTTATTACCTTATAAACATGCCCTGTGTGGACTGATAGATGCTTCCAGAGGCATGTAACTCTATATTATTGGCTTCCACGGGTGTTCTTGACAGCCTGTATTTATTGTCATTATGCCTAACTCCCTGTTTATTAATTTGTAGGTAAATGTCTCTGAGGTATTGTGCCACCTCACTGTTTTCAGGGATCTTTCTCATTCAGACAGGATAAACTTAAGTCTTGCTCATTCTAACCAGTGTTTCAGTTACCCAAAGAAAGCAAAAAATACTGAGTCTTCACAGGGAATTGCCACTTCTCATCCTGTCTTTGGGCTACTATTTTCTCCCTTGGTAAAAATATGTCAGCAGCTCCAATGGTAAGTTACAAGGCTACTATTACTAGAACTTTATTGTTCTGCCCCTGCAGCTGTCCTCAGTCTAACCATGATCTGACAAGTTGAACACAGCCAACAATAACAACAAAAAATATGAAATACCTAACACACTTGACGTCTTACAAATTTTTCCCAACGTACACTCACTTTACCTCCAGAAAAGTGAAGTGTTTTCCTGGAATTGTTCTGCTTGTGCCTTTTTCTGCCTGCAAGGAAGACTTGACTCCAACCTGCTCCTCTGAACTTTGCCCGCAATTCCTGATCGTCAACCCACTTGTCACCGTTGGGAACATAAAACAATTTGCTATTCCTGAAACATGCCCTTGTGCCCCATCTTTGACATGTGCTATTTTTTCCTTTCAAAAAGCCCTCCATCCAGATTTATACTTGCTGCAGTCACATTCTGCAGGTCCACATTCTGCAGGAATGATGCACTAATACTAAAGACAACTTGTAAGGGAGACTTGTGAATTAGAGCTCAGAATTCTCACTTGAGTCCCCTCCTCATTAATTATTTATTAAAATGCAAGACAACGTGAGACAATTTATGGGTAAATATGGCTGGTGGTTTAGTGGACTCCGTCCATGGGCTGACTCTGTAGCCAGATAGCCTAAATTTGAATCTTGGTTCTGCCCTTTTTCCTTCCTGAGCCCTTAGATGGGTTAGTTTTCCTTTCAAGTGACATTGGGATAAGACAGTACCTACTCAGTCTTCTCACACTCAGGTGTAAAATTCTGATAATGTTAGAATTTTAAAGGCCACTGGGAGACTTAAAGGAAATTAATATATTAAAAATTAGAACAATGTTCTAATTATTAGAAAGATAAGAATCATTTTAGAAATGTTAACTATTTAATACTTGTCATCTTAGCAAATGTCAAGTTACCAATTCACCTAAAATATAAATTAGTAGGACCAGAAAACAAAAAAAAACCCCAACCCCCAAATTTCTGTTCATTCAAAGCCTAAGTTGAGAGTGTCTCATGGCTCCCTTTACTTTGATTAAGTGACTTACTCTCCTTCTCCTTCCCTCTTCAGGCACTTAAACAGTTCCCGTGGCTCTTTGCCATGTGCACTGAGGATCAAAAAAGTGCCTGAGACTTCAAGTATATGAACAGACTATCTGTAGGGGAGAGTTTGATGAGGTAGGACAAAGGCTGGGTGAGAGTCTAGTTGGTTTGGAGCATTGGTACTTTCATTTCCTCACCCCATCCTGGTCTGTGGTGTGTACATCCACACATCTCTCTCCCCACTACTCAGACTCCCACTGGAATATTTTTGCTAATTAATGAGACCCTGTGCCTGAAATCCTGAGTGATAAAGAAAGAGATGCTAAAAAACAGCCTGTAGTAATAAATGAAACTTCCCTCCAGAATACAAGCTCATAAAGCTTGGTATGAGTTGGGCACTCAGCCAAACTTCTGTAACAAAACAATTTTTTAATAAATGAATTTTCCACTTTTAGGATGCTATAAGTGTCAATGGAATCAATACTTAATTGAAACCTTCCAGAATCAAAGTTCTGACCTTCCAAATACCCTTTCTCTCTCCTTCCTTTAATGGCTTCTCTGCAGTACTGTTGGCAACATTAAGAATCACCTGATTACCTTTATTGCTATAAACTCTAAAACAAACCATCTCAGCCCTATCAGCCAAAATATATCACCCCTCAATAACTCAGTATCATATTTTATTCTGCTTCTCAAAACCTAGTAGCTGGCATTTTTATTCTTTGGAATATATTCACAACTGCTTTTAAAAAGTGGTTATCTGAAAATAAATGCTACCACTTTGTGTAATAGTGTCATGTTCAAAGTGATCTTGTTCCAGGTCAATGACCACTTCCATTCATTATGGCTCATTCCTGTTGGAATAGAGTTAAATACATGGCATACTTTGAGTTCTGGTAAAATATCAAGCCTCAGCAGCAGGCAAATAATAATTGCTGTTCTTGATCACTTAGGATGAGAAAAGTGGGCAAAGGCATCTCCAAGTATAATGTTACAAAAATTTAAAGAATAACTCTTTCCTTTAATAGTAGCCTTTAGAATTTGCATAATATTTAAATATCTTTGAGGAGTTTTATCATAAAGTCATAACATAACTGGAAGACAAGATACAGGTGTCTTTCTGACCCTGACTTGAATTTTTCTCTTTTTCCTGCTGTTTAACCTTCTGGATCTCAGCTTCCCACTTGGAAAATGGGAATAAGAATACAGATTCTAACTGGACAGAGGAAGCGACATGATAGAGGTGGAAATGTTTTGATGAAAAGATGTCCTATAAATGTTTATCACTGGAACATCTACTTAATTTGGAAATCTATTATACATCCACAAGGAAATCATATTTAGAAATTAAGACACTTTATTATTGATTCTGAATTATTTTTTTTCACCTTGGCAACGAAAATAAAATATTTCTCAGTTAAGAAGAAAATGCAAAGGAGAACAATTTGGAATCAGCAATAAATAATAAAATAAGAAAGCTGAGACCTGAAATATATCATATTCAGAGTAATTTTATTTTTTTCCTCTTAAAAAGAAAATAATCACCTTTTTATCAACGTGTCTAATAAATTTGGATTTTCTCTTATCTGGCTTCATTGTTAACTATATGTACTATGTGCATTCGATGTTCAATACATCAGCATTTAATTTATTTTTAGATTATGAAATGATTTTAAAGGATAATTGCTACCTTCATATAAGAGCCACCAAAAAGATGAACAGAATATACATAAAACATTTTCTGAGAGAAATAAGCATGATTTTTACTTATGTTGAATATCTTGGATTTAGAGATGGTATAGTTTGAGTGTTTCATCAGGCGCATTAATCATCTCCATCCATAGTAGTTTGTGGAGGACCTACAATGTAAGTAACTAGTTGGCACTAAGCACAGAGCAGCTGCTAATGATACCAAAGATGCATCATGAAATCAAGAGAAGGAAATCCTGATAGCACGTAGGAGGTGGTTAGAGACCTGGGCTCTTCTTTTGCTGACTTAGTGGACCAAGCTCAATTTCTCTGTGTGCATATGGGTTTAAACTCCATCTAATAACCCAAAAGAAATCACTGGGTAGTTCCTTGAACATATAGCCACCATGACTGGGAATGAATGAAATGAGAAAAGTACAGCCCCTGAAATTTCACATAAATTGCTATGTTTCTGTTACTGTGTGGATGTTTGCCTAAGTGGAAGAGGGCCCCACACTCAGTTAGATTTAATTTCCTGAGGCTTTCCTTTCTCTTTCAACATTTAGAATGAATTTGTCTTTCCTCAATAATTTTATTATAGGAATGTTTTGTACTCTTTTACATGTTATCACAGACATTGTGCAAACTTTTCTTAATCAGTCTTATGCTAAACTCTTATTGAAGGGGGTTGAGGTAAGAAAAGTGGCCAAATCACCTTTAAGTAGTCTCTTGATGACATCAGTCTTCTAATTTTGCTTCCCAAGATGTCACAACACATCTGGTGTCTAGCACTGCCCCCTTAATTTAAGTGTGTGTTTAAATTTGATTATTCCTCAAGGATGCCTGGATATATATGAGAGAACAGGATGCCGCCCAATTCCCTTAGCCAGGCTCTCACTGTAACCAGCAGAGCAGGAAGGCAACAGGCGATTCTCCTGAGGATAGAAGCTTTCTCTTTGAAGCATGATTGTGTATTTAATTATGTGAGAACAGTAAGAGGAAGCATATGTGATTTTTTTGAGTGAATATGAAGTGCCAGGCCTTGAGCTCAGTGCTTTATGTGTATGAGACCATATCTCATGTTCACAATGCTCATTGTAAGTCCCCATTTCAGAGTGAATAAATGGAGTCTCTAAGAGGTTAAGACATTTGCCCCAGTTCTCAGAAGTTGGTATGCAACCTCAGAAGCCAGGTGATGCGTTCTTCCATAGCCTCTCATAGGGTTCTGCCTGGGAACTACCACAGGATGTTTGGGCAGCACTGTTCTCAGGATGGAGGCTAAGGGGCTGTTCAGGACCAACAAGAGTACATTCTGACTTGGTTGACACTGGAGCCTGAGACAAAACCAGAAGTGGAAGGCAGCAGCCCAGATCTATTTATTCTCCTTTGACACACACATCCAAATGAGTATGAGTGAATACCAGTGCCTGGGAAATTTGCTACAGTGCCCTGGGGCACATTTATAATAATCACGTCTCCTATCTGTGCTTTGAAATTAAGTAGGAATCAGCAGTCAGCACAGGACTTGGCCCACAGTAGGCACCCTATAAATACTTGCAGAAAGAATGAGGAAAGCAGATGTTTGCACTCTTCATTTTGCAAACACAAAGAGAGCATTTCCTTGAAACCCTATTGGGGTGGTGATTAGCCCCATCCAGAAAAGCACAGGTAATTTTTGGTAATTTCGGGGAAAATCTGAAGCACCTGAGAACATCGGATGACCATAAAATAATTAGATAGCTCTTGAGTTCAATATATTGCTATCTTATGCTCAGATAAGCTGACAAGGTGAGCTGACAGAGAAGTGTGGAGTGTCAGTGTCAGACAGGACTCCTGACTCCCACATTGTAAGCCTCGTGACTGACGCCATAATATCATGCCTTGTAAAGAAACTCCAAAATTCTCCTCAAAAATTAGCAGGATTACTTATAGGGGCTCACCTGGGATAAGAGAATACTGTACTTTGCTAACTAAACTGGCGTGGATGACTGAATGGTAACTGTAGGATTTTTTTTGTTTTGTATGATGAAAATAATATTCCCCAACAAAATTAATAGTATTATATTCCATGTGACAAAAATTGAGTTGGACAGTTTTCAAGCTGGAAAGGAGTATAATGACCATTTAGCATGCTTTATTTCACAGATGAGAAAACTGAGCCTCAGCCATGGTGATATGCAAATCATTTAGCTACTCAGTAGT
>ML099578.1:0-12676 GCA_003697995.1 Taxidea taxus jeffersonii
GGTACGTTTATTGCCCTATCCACTTGCTATTAACCTCCTAAGAGGCTTTTCCACCCCGGACCTGGGGTTTTCATCTGAGGAGCTCCAAGGAGAGACAGTGGGGACAGGGCAACGCTCAGTGGGGTGGCCACTGCGGGGACGTTGGTGACTGCCACTCTCCGTCAGCGCGTCTGTGGCGGGCATCCTCTTGCGCCTGGCGTCCCCACAAGGTGCTTGCTCTGCAGGAATGTAGAAGCTTCTCTCGGGATGTATATCTCAAGAAGCAAAGGGCCCAGCTGGCAGGGCCTGGAGAGTTCTGGAGAGAGACGTGGGCAGACAGGTGGGCTGGGCCTTTTCTGGGAGGGATGGGCGGATGTGGCTGCCTCATTTTGGGGTCACGATCTGTAGGGTCACGGTAGAGGTCTCTGTCTCTCTTGGAGTGTGCCATGAGCTTGGGCGAAGGACGTCTTTTCACCGAGGATCTGCCCTGACTTTCCCTTTGGGCTATGGTTGCCTTTTCTTTTCTGGGCCTTTCAGGGGCTGCCCCAAGCCATGACCATGAAGATGAACCCCACTGCAAAATGGATGGGCCCCCAGCTGGCTTCATGCCTCGGCTGGTGTGAGACACTGCCCTGGCATGCAGTGGGCAGGGAGCAAGTGTCCAGGGGGCCCCGGGCATGGTCCACCAGGGGTCTTACTCCTGAGGGCCTCCTGTGTGCCAGGCATGGTGCCAAGCAGAGAAGCATAATGGTAAGGAGACCTAGACTCAGCCCTCGCCCTCGTGCAGATGCTGGTCCAGAGCGGAGAACTGTAGCAGCTCTTCAGATATGACCGGGACCAGCAAGGGCACCAGACACAGCCAGGTTTCCGGGCGCAGGCTGCTGGATCTAACAGGAGATCGGATGTCCAGGCCCAATTCTCTGGCTTGTTCCTTAGACTCTGAAGCCATTAAATATGAGAAAAATGAGAGGAAACGATGACTCCGATCAATGTAAATCCATTTTGGAAGAAGCCATGCTAATGGCTCACTTTGGAACTCCTTTTGAAGCCGGCTTTCTCCATGTTCTTTTCAACAACCAAGAAACCCAGAGTGAGGAGATGTTGCAGAACCCTGAACTGGATCACGGGATTGGGCAACAGATTCATAATATGTGAATTAATTAACATCAAGGATTGAGTAGGTAGAACCACGGAACGATGCCCGTTTTAGTGCAAGTGGCCCCGTTGCTCAGCTTAGGGAATGGAGGCTGTA
This sequence comes from Taxidea taxus jeffersonii, assembly GCA_003697995.1. NCBI lineage: Eukaryota > Metazoa > Chordata > Mammalia > Carnivora > Mustelidae > Taxidea > Taxidea taxus. Next base: position 1,232 of record ML099578.1, read on the forward strand.
TCAGAAGATCAGGGTGGACAGTCGTTTTACCTTCTGAGTCGGGGCTTTCCAAACTGGTTTGCATCGAAATGACTGGCAAGGGCTTATTTATTTATTTTTTTTAAGATTTTATCTATTTGATAGAGAGCATGAGTTGGGGGCACAGAGGGAGAGGGAGAGAATCCTCACTCAGACTCCCTGCTGAGCCGGGATTCCCGATGCGGGACTCGACCCCAGGGACCCCGAGATCACGACCTGAGCCGAAGGCAGATGCTCAACTGACTGAGCCACCCAGGCACCCCAAGGCAGGGGTTTAACACAAAAATGACATTCCCCCTAGATCGACCAGATCTCAGGTCTCTGGGAGCTGAGGACCCCAGATCAGGAGCACCACCAGGGTGCCTCATGGGGGAACCGACTGGATCCTAGACGGCTGCCTTCGGAAGGAAGCCCCTTGGGTCCAGCCCAGCCCCTCATTCCCTTTCCGCCCCCAGCTCCTCCCTACTCTGTTCTGGCTCCATCTTGCCTGCCCCTTGGGCTACTCGGCATCCTAGCCTGGGACGTATTTGTTCTCCGTGGGGTGGGGACACCCTCCATACAAGCCCTTGGGGAAGGTCCCCTCCAGTTTAACTGCCATGTTATTGGGCTGATGGCCTTCTGTCTGTCAGGTGAAGAAGGGGAGGAAGGGAGGACAGCAGGGGACAAAGCCTCCTGCCCCGTCGCGGTTGCGGAGCTGCTCAGGTGGTGGGCCCACACCCAGGTGCAGCGCAGCCTTGAGCGCACCTGTGCCTTCAGCGGGCCACGGCCGCCAGGAGGCCACAGGCAGCTTTCCCCACCGGGCAGCAGGAAGGCCTCCGGTTTGAAGCACGCCTGTCTGTCGTGCAGTCAGGCCTACCTTGGACTTCTCGCCTGTCCCTGTGAGGACCTGGCCCTGGGTCGGAGCCTGTGCTGAGTTTCGGTGGAGCGTTGGTGGCCAAGTTTATGAGGGACCCAGCAGCGGGGAGAGAGGCCGCTGGGCATCAGGCGACAGGCATGGAATCTGGGGATGAAGAGCAGGGAGGAGCCATCTACTTCCCGGAGCTGGGATGGCAGCCCAGGGCTGTCTCCAGCAAGGGCTGAGGGATGTTTCCAGGTGTCTCCACAGGACGGGGCCTGAGGGAGGGGCTCTGGGAAGGTGCTCACTCCAGGGCATGTGTGTAAAGGGACCCACTGCTAACTGTAGGACAGGGCTGAGGGGCAGGGGACAATAGAGGGTGTCAAAAGCTGTGTAGGGGCCTACAGAAGGAGACAGCCATGTTGTGGGTGTGGTGGGTGAGGGGACCAGGGTGAGGAATAAAGAAGGCTTCCTGGAGGAGGTAACATCTAAACTGGGCTTTGGAGGTTTCGTAGGAGCTCCCAGTGGGAGAAGAGCATGACAAGGAGAGGGAGGGTCACAAAGGTGTGGGACCAAAAGGGCCAGTCACGTTCAGGGGTGCTACGGCGTGTGATGAGTTTGGGCTGTGGGTTCAGTGCCCCCTCAGCGAGGCTGTGGTGCTGCAATGCTGTCCTATGTCGGGCTTGCCTGGTTGGTGCAGTGGTTGGCCCAATATGGCGCCCAGAGAATCTTGCATCCAGTATTCTTGCCTCCAACACCGAGCAGGGCTGACCTTGTGGCCTGGGGAATACTGCTGAAGCAACACTGTGGCTTTCGGGGCTGGGCTGTAGAAGCATTCTGTAGCTTCTGAGTGGTCTCCTGGATTGTCTGCGGTGGGCAGGCCAGCCGCCGTACTGTGAGGACACCCAGACAGCCCCCGTGGAGGCCCACGTGGGGAGGAACTGATGACCCCACCAGCCACCAGCACCAACTTATTTGCCAGCCACGTGGGTTGGCCACGTGGAAGTGGATCCTCCAGCTCCTGTCAGACCCTCCCTGACGTCCACCTGCAGTCCCCTGTAACCCCAAGGCAGAAGTGCCCAGCCACGCTGCTCCTACATTCCTGACCACAGAAACTGTGAGAAATAGGAGTGATTATTGCCGCTTTAAGCCACTAAGCTTCAGGGTAATTTGTTACACAACACTAAATAACTACTACGGTTGATTACTAATTACGGTTGATTACGGTTCTCTTAAGCTTCTAAGATGGCTGCCCAGGATCCCAGGCTCCAGGTTATTCATGCCTCATGGGCTGCTGTCCCCTTGAGTGTGGACTGGACACAGTGACTTGCTTCTGATAAAAGAACAAGGCACACCTGATGGGGTGTCACTCTGAGCTCACGTTTCCAAAAGACTCTGGCTTCCGTTATGCTCGCCTCTCTTGCTCTCTCCCTGGCTCTGAGGAAAGCCAGCTGCCATGTTGTGAGCTGCCCTGTGGAGAAGCCCATGTAGCCAAGAACAGAGGGACGTCTCCAGCCAACAGCCGGTGAGGAACCCAGACCAAGAGTCCAGGAACCTGTGAGGAGCAGAATCTCGCTGGCAACCATGTGGGTGAGTTGAACCTTGAAATGACAGCAGCCCCAGCAGATGCCTTGGTTCCAGACTTGTGAGAGACCCTGAACCCGGGGACTCAGGTAGCTGCCCCTGAAGCCTTGCTGTACAGGAACCGTGAGGTAGTTAATGTTTGTTGTTTTGGAGCTGCTGGGTATGGGAGTCATTTGTTACAAAGCAGAGGGTAACTAACACAGTTCTGGGGATTGGTGTCGACCTCCCCTACTCTGTCCCCAGGGGAGCCGTGTGGCTGTAGTCTACACTTGGGTCTTGGCCTGCTGCCCTAACTTTGGTCAGAGAAGGTGGGGGGCAGTTGAGAGCATGAGAACAGAAGGGGACACGACTTCATACCTGCCACTTTCTGCAATAGCAAGTCGGTCTCTGTAGGAGCAAGGAGGTGAATAAGCAGGTGGGTGAGATGTGGGGTCAAAGCCAGGCTCTGCCACCTTGTACCCGTGTGACATTTAACAGGTGTACAAGAACTCTCCAGGCTCCAGTTCCCAAGGAGTCCTGGCAGAGAGGGACCAGACTGCTCAGGCAGCACTGGCCAGAGAGCCGACCTGCAGACTGAGGAAGAGGATCTTGGGTGCTGGCACATGACAGGTGCTTGATGCAACATTGACACTTCAGTTGTCGGGATTCTCCACCTCATTAGCTTCATGGCAGCCACTGCTGTCACCTCACAGTGCCTCTGGGTGCCCAGATCTGGGAGGACCTCGGGAGGATGCCTGCTCTTCAGAGACGGGGAAGCTTCGGCTTGTGCAGTCAGCCCTGCTTTGCTGGGGGCTTCCTGAAGGAATGTTCCCTGGATCTGGTCACCCCTCGTCCGGTGAGGCTGAGCCTGAGTTCTGCATGGCATCCTGCCCGGAACAGTAACAGCTCGCTGAACTTTCTGGAAGTCTCCCGCTCTCCTCCTGCGTGCTGAGGGGCTCTGCCTTGCTTGGGTGTTTATTTCTTGCTCTACGAAGCGATGATTTAATTCTTGCCTGGGATATCATTCAGCCCAAGTTCGTGCTGAAGTGAAGCATATTTCAGCACCCACCAATTTCCATATAGATAAAAAAAGAAAAAAAAAAAACAAGAAAGAAGGGAAACAACCTCTACCAGCATCTTCACAAACCTGTTTCTTGAAGATGGATTGCTCCATCAGGCTCCTAAGAGGCTTTTCTTAACTTGTCAACAGTTTTATACCCCCACAAACATTCGTGGCTATAAATTATTCATTGCCCAGTTAGTGGTTACAAAAAAAAAAGGATGCCTGGGACTGAGGTACATTCTTAATTCTCCCTCTGCTTTTCAGATCCAACTTGTTTTTTTCCTTCCTGCTGCTGGAAAGTAGAAATAACTGTAAATCTCTTGACTTGGAGGTTCACGGCTCTGGCCTAATGAGAAGGTCCTGCTGAGCCCCATGTGAGCTCGGCTGGGAGGGTGGGGCAGTCATCTTCGGGACCCCGGGGTTCTCAAATACATGTGGAGGTGGGTAATAGAGGTATTGTGGGCTTTCATCATCATCATCATCTTCTTCTTCTTTTTTCTGTTGGCAGGAACTCCAGGGTTTTCAAAAAAGCAGAGAGGGGACTTGATTCTATTCTAGGCCCAGCCATTTGAGAGACCATGGCAGGATCTGAGACCTCCCATGCTCACTGGCTTCCACCCTTCTTGGGTCCCTCCCAGGGTGGGGGGTCCTGTCAGGAGATAGCACGTCCCTTGTCCTTTTCCTTGTGCCCACCCTCTCTATGTGCCCAGCATACCCTTGGGCCTCCCCCGCCACCCCAAGTGGCCTCCTCCTCCAGCAGGGATTTTCAAGTCTACCAGCACCAATGGGACATGGATAGAGGTGGCGGGGGAGCTAGGCTTCAGAGTTTGGGGCCTGTATTGGCCATGACAAAGCTGCCCAAAGCAAATGCTAAAACAACAGAAGTCCTTTCTCCTACAGTCCTGGAGGCTAGGAGTCAGAAATGAAGCTGCCTGCAGGGCTGTGCTCCCTCCAGCCTCTGCCTCTCCCTCTCCCACCAGGTAGAACCTTCCTCACCTCTCCCTAGTTCCTGGTGATGGCCCTCCATCCCTGGTGTGCAGTTGGAGTTTCTACTTCATTGTCACATGGTGTCCTCCCTGTGTGTCTTGTGTCCCACCCTCTTCTTTTAGGAACCCCAGTCGCATGGGATGATGGGCCTACCCTACTCTTCATCTTAATGTCACCTGTTATAGCTGCAAAGACCCTATTGCCAGGTAAGGCCACATTCCCAGAGACCAAGAGTCAGGATTTCAACGTATCTTTTTGAGGGACACAACTCAGCCCATGACAGGGTTCGAAGAGGGAGGAGCCTCCAGTGATCGGGCCCAGAGCAGAAATCAGAAGAGTCAGAAGGCCAAAGAGTCGGCAACCTACCAAGAGCGTACCTTCCCTTACAACATTCTGGCTTGTTTTCACCCCAAAAGACTGTCTTTTGCTCTGGTTCGGAGGCACAGTACTAAAGGCCCCTTCTCGGTCTCTGGCTGTGGATGGGCCAGACTCTGGTGTGGGCATGAAAACCTTTCCTTTCAATGGGCATAGAGAGAAAATTCGGTTGATGGTCGGACTGACCCACCTCCAATGGGAACTGGATGTCCCTGGAGAGTAGCTGCCTTAGATCATGTCTAGTGGCCTGGTATGAGAGCCCAGTGTCCACCTGCCACTCATAGACAATCATGTGGCCTCTTGTGTGGCCCCCTGCTCCACCTTGAGCCCCCAGTTCCTCCCCCTTACTCACGTTGTCTCTGGGCACTGGGGGCATCGCCGGCAGCATCTCTGGGTGGGCTCTGGGAAGGCCTCTGGGGTCCCCGGCTCAGTCTGAGGAGAGCGGTCTCATGCCGGTGTCTTGCTGAGTGAGGCGGTGTCATGTGGGGAGTGACGATGGGCCTGGATATGGGGTTGTTTTCCGCCAGCCCTACTCCCTAATGTGGGGAAAAGGACTCATGATTTCATTCCCAAATATTTTGTATGTGGAACGCTGAGGAAGAGACGTGGCTGGGGGTTTGGGCTTTCAGAGAAGACTTCCAGGTGCTGTGTTTTTAAACCCCAGGGGACATTAGGTTTTGTCAAGGCCATCTGGTGCCCAGGTTCTGTCACCTCTCACCAGCCCAGCTATGGGGAAGGGGAAGCCTCCATTCTGCAGATGGCAGACCAAAGAGGCAGGGGCCCAATGGTCCTGACTCATCTCATGGGATGTGGCCATTACTTTTGGGGTTACCCACCTTTGATTCGATTGAGGTTTAAGTCAGATTAAGCAGCTTTTACTCGGAACTGTGGGAGCTCCTCTGAGACCAGCCCCAACCCCTCAAGTATGGCAATGAGGCAGTGAGGCAGTCTGGAGCACAGGAGCTCGGCGGGAGCTCTTGGCCCATGATGGCTCAGGGAGACAGAAACTAAATGCCAAGCACTCCATGTACAGTATTTCATGTGCTTCTTACGCACCCATTGCACAGGTGAGGTGACCCTGGCTCCAAGAGACCAAGTGATCTACCTGGGTCACCTGCCTAGTAGGTGGCAGAGCCTCACAGGCCCAAAGTTCCTGAATGGGAGGATGTCTTCTTCGGGCGGCTAGCTTCCCCGTCCCTCTGATCACATAGTGCGTGGTGGTGGCTGAGTCCAGATGATCTCTGGGCAAATGAGGTTCCTTCCCGGGGCTTAGGATCTGAGTAGAAGCCTTTGGAGCACCACCTCCTCCCTGGTTGTCTGGGGGGCAGCACGTGCGGTGCATCTAGGTATGGGCCATATTGATGGAGGAACTACAACCCCAAGATGGGTGGCCCGCCCTTGGGCACCTGCTGGGGAATTATACAGAGGAAGAAGCCACAGCAGGGACCCGAGGGAACAGCTTCTCCTGGGAGTATTGTGTGAAAATTCTCTTTTCATTCAAAGGCCAAAGAGTCAAATAAAAGGAGGTCTTCTGAAATGAGGGTCTTCCTGGGAGCACTTGGAAGCATTTTGCAGAAATCCAGACTGTTGTAAAGAGAAACAAGAGTAGCTAGGTGTCCAAAAACTAAATGTATTAGTTAATCCCATGGTCTTTTCTATATCCAGGCCATTTAGTTTCATTTTTTTTGGTGTTATTTCTTTCTTAAGACTAGGTTCTTTGAAATAATATGGAAATGACTATGTAGGTCATTTATTTTCTGTATCTTTTTAAAAATTTATTATATTAAAAAATTCTAAAGTTCAAGTTAATTAAGATACAGTGTTCCATTTGTCTCAGGTGTGCAATAGACTGATTCAGCAATTCTATACATTTCTCGGTCCTCATCACGATAATTGTACTATCTTTTTTTTATTAATACTTTTGTTGAGATGTAATTCACCTGTCATATAGTTCATTCATTTGAAGTGTACAACGCAGTGGTTTTTAGTATATTCATCAAGTTGGGCATCCACCATCTATTCAATTTTGGAACATTCTTTATCCTCCAAGAGTACAGCCTTGGGCAGAGCCCCATCACCCTGGGATGGCAGTGGTCTTCACAGGGTCCTCTTTGCCTGTTCTGGTCTCCTTGTTGTCTACCTCATTGGGGAATAGACCCAGCCCCTTTCCGCTAATCCCTGGCTGATTGCTCAATTGTTTTCAAAAAATGCCCTGGCATAAAAATTGTTCCCTGGTCTGATCCAATTAAGTTCAGGCAGCCTTTGAGGATGGTTTGGAGCCCAGGAGGATGCTTCTTGGCTGTCTCTTTCCCTGGTTCTATCTGGTGAACCAGCTAGCTTTCGGTTTAGCTGGTTGCTCTAAATTAAAAGGAGCTATTGTCTTCAGGAGTGCCCTTAGGCTTGAACTTCCCACATTCTGGTTTATGTACAGTCGGTTCCTTCTTCTGTGAGTGCTTGGGAGCTCTTTCCCATACACCACATTCTCTCCTGGATACTGTCTGAGCTCTAGTCCTGGGTGCCTCCCGTCATCTCAGCTTGCCTCTCTGGGGGAAACTGTGCTTAGGAGCCAACCGGCAGGAGGGGAGCTGGGGGTCTGGTCTTCTAGGCCTGCCCTGCCTATGAGGGGCAGGGAGGAAGGGGGCAGGGAGGAAGGAAGCCCCACTTCTCCACCACACTCACCAGGAATTTAGCCTTTTTAACTTGGAGTCGGAGGGCATGAGGAATGGTGTCCTGTCCCTCCACCTCAATAAGGGAGAGGGAGCTGAGACTTCTTGGCCACACCCACCCAGGGGAAACTTCTTTCCTGCTGAGTCAGAGAGGGGAGGGAGAGAAATGTGCTTGTGGCTGAAATGTCACAGACACTTGTGGTTCCTACTGCATTCTTAGTAGATTTTCTCGAATAGATGTTTCTTCATTTGTCATATGCTCTTAGGACAATTCCCAGAGACTTTAAATGTTTGTTTGTTTTTTTTATTTGTTTGTTTGTTTTTGTTTTTTTAGTCATTTTTGCCAGCTTTGCTTGTTTCGCTAGGGAATGGTCCATGACGTTATTCATGCTTCGTCCCAGAAGTGGAAGCTATCATTTTAATAATGAAGTCATCTTTATATTAATGAATTTATCTCCAAATACAGCTTTGATGGGATGTGATGAGTTTCAATTAGTCATATTCTAAATTTCTGTTGTATTTAGTACTTATATTCTAAACTAAATAGGAAGAATATTTTAGCTTTCAAATGTGTTATTGTCTGTCTACGATCTATCTATCTATTTTTGATTTTCCAATTTTCATCATTCCAGTGCAGTTTTTGTTGGATTTTTTCTGGTTTGGAATATGGCTTGTATAATTTCTGCCTTTTGTTCCTTAAAAAATTTATCTTTCGGGCAAGAAAGTATGTGATAAGTTCTTGTAAATGCTCCATCACCAACTTGAGAAAAAGGTATATTCTCTGCTTATGGGGCACAAAACTCAATGTCTATTTATTTAATTGTTATTAATCATGTTGTTCAATCCTCTAGGTATATAACAAGCGATACTCCAATAGATGGGGATAGGGAAGAAGGAGCAGAACAGTTGTGAAGCAATCTTGGCTAGCTCGTGGTGATTCTGTGGGAAATGTTACTTGACCCATCTTCCCCAGACGCTTACCCAGGTAGAACGGGGCACAGATTCATAAGACTTTGGGATTAGAAGGGCCCTTGGAGATGTTCCAGTTCCACTTCCTGGTTTTACAAGCAAGGACAATGACTTGCCCAGGGTCACATGGCTGACAGACTCTGAGGCTGGGATTCTGGTAAGGGTATGGAGTCTCTGTTTCTGCCTCGCTTCTGATGTGCTGTATCCTGTTTCAGTCTTCATTGTTGTCCCTGATACAGTTAGTGCCTTAAGAATCTGTAGAGTTGCATCTCATGAAAAAGAAGAAAAGTCTTCTATATTTCCTTGTAGGTAATTTATAATTTGCAGAGTGCACTTTTAAATGCCTCACCTAAATTAATCTTCCTAGTCCCATGATGTTTAAGACAATGCTGACCCCCCAGTCTTGTGGGTGAAGAAATCAGGGCTCAGAGACTCTAAGTCTGCATCAGCCCCGGGGGTCTTCTGCCCCCCCCCCCCCGAGGCCATGCATTCAATCACAGGACCCTGGAGTCCAGTCCCATCTTGGCCCAGAGCCAATATTCAGACTCCTTCATTTCCCAAGTGGTTCTTTTGGGGTAAAATTGTAACATTCTGTACGAATTATCCATCCTCTATTGGAATAGTGCCCTGGGGAGCTGGTGAGGTTTCATGAACACAGTGGTAAGTCTGGGAAATTATTATTTAAAGAAACTCACTCTCTGCACCTGCTGTTCATAGGTTATAATCGACTGGGGGTACACTTGAAGCATTTCTCCGCTTATCTCCTGGGACACTCCTAGTTCATTCACTGCCTCTCTGCTCCTTCCTGTGTAGGGACATTCGGTAGCCACGTCTCAGTTGTACCCTCCCCTCCCATCGATGCTGCCACTGAGCTGCCTGTCTCATTCTCACCTGGGGCTTTTGGACCCCCTACGGTGGCTACGATCGGAGGCTCCTGACTGTCTCTTCTCAAGTAAAGGACCCCAAACGGTAGTTGCTAGGTAGGGCAGCCCTGATTATCTATTCCTGTGTAACAAGTCACCCCCAAATCTGGTGGTTTAGAATAGCAATACACAATTAGGAACTCAAACTGTCTGCTTGGGAGCAACTGAGGGACCCAGCTGGGTGCTCTGGCTTGAGGCCTCCCATCAGGGCACAGTCGGATGTCACGTGGGGCTGCTGTCCTTTGAAGGCTGATTTGGGGCCAAGGATTAACTTCCAAGGTGGCTGCACACACATGGCTGGGGGCCTAGTGCTGGCTTTTGGCAGGAAGCCTCACTTCCTTCCATGGGGACCTCATCACAGGGCTGCCCGGGGGTCCTCACAACATGGTGGCCAGCTTCCCTCCGAGCTAGTGCCCCAGGGGAGAGAAGTCAGAAGCTCTATGTATCTTATAACCTGGACTTGGGAGTTATACCAGTCATTTCTGCAGCATTCCACTGGTTCCGTCTCTGCAATACCTCTATTCAGTGGCGAGACAAAGGACCACAGAGGCTGTGAATCAGCCTGGAGATGGGACTCACTGGGGGCCATGGGGGCTGCCTGCCACAGGGTGCACCAAGCCCCAGCACCCACACCCACACTAGCTGCTATATATACACACGTGTGTGTATATGTATGTGTGTATATATACACACGTGTGTATTTTTTTTCCCTTCCTCTCCACAGCTCTGTAAGGCAAGTCTCATTCACCCAACTTACAGAAGGGAAACAGAGATGAAGTAATTTGCCTCTTGACCAGCCATGTAGATTTGAACTTCACTCCAAAGCTTGTGCATTAGTCCCTTGCCCTGTACTGACTCTCAGTGTCTTCTAGGCCTTCTGCCTTCCAGCTAGTATTGTGCTCTGCTCGGCTACTCTGTAAGAGACACAGAAGTTCCATGTGGAACAACTGGACCCTTGGACTGGAACCCAGGATCAAGGTAGCAGTGAAGAGTATCCTCCATGTGAGCTCAGGCTGGATTAACAGAAATATGATATCTAGAATCTAGGAGGTGAGAGTCCCTAGTCTGGGCAGGCTATAGGATCAGTCACCGTGAACAATCTGCAGTTGCTGGAACCTATTTAGGAAGGACAATCTTAGGGCAAACAGGGAGTTGAGGAAGTGAGAAAGTTTAACCCAGGTAAAAATCACCGGTCTTTCGAGAAAGACTTTCAAAGTCTTTTGAGATAAAAGATGAGGCTTCTTCTGTGTGGAGCCCATGGAGTGGAGGGCCTCATCAGATGACCACCAAATCTCCAGACTGATTTCGCCACGAATCTGACTTCACCTCTTGCAGCCTGTGCCCCTGAAAGCAGTCAGAGAACTCATGTTCATGGGCACATGTCACACATCACCCACTTGCTCAGCTACCTTAGGCTTCGTACCGAGACTGTGATGGTGAACTCAGCCATCAAGGCTCAGCCTCGTCTCCTGCTGCAGGTCTTGCTCTCTGTGCCACCCCCCACCCCCAGACAGGCTGTCCTTTCCCTTCTGCAAACAGTCCCAGCTCACCCCACACAGATGGATACATGTGCACACATGAGCATGCTCACACACAGAAACACGTGCATACGCACACGCAGGGCACATACCCACACACACGGGCGCACATGCACAAAACATACAGATACACACAGGAACATATCCACACATGCATGCACATATGAACACACTGAGACACATACACAGACACACACATTCACCCATAGGAACACATCCACGCTCTCCCTACGTGTATACACATGGAACACAATCATATACAAATGTGCACACGCGCACATGTCCACAAACTCATATTCACATGTGCACAGACACATTCACATAAAAGAACATGTTGTTCATGCTCACACTCACACGAGCACACATGAACACATATCCACGCACTCACATATTCATAGACACATGTTCACACAGCTTTACATGTAGTCGTACACTTCACATACATACTCCTATGCACATCTATATGTTCACATGGAAATACACGTACCCACACATACTCATGCTTGTT
>RCUC01120211.1:0-25957 GCA_003697995.1 Taxidea taxus jeffersonii
CTGGGATCGAGCCCCATGTGGGGCTCTCTGCTCGGTGGGGAGCCTGCTTCTCCCTCTCCCTCTGCCTGTTGCTCCCCCTGTTTGTGCTTATGTACTCGCTCTCTCTCCATCAAATAAATAAATAATCTTTAAAAAAATAAAATAAAAATTATCTGAACATTCTCTAAAAAATCTTTCTAAATATATGTAGCCACCTTTGTTTTCCAGGTGATAACTTTTTTTTTCATTCTCTCCATCTACCGATCTATTAATCTTGACCTATTTCCTTTGGTTTACTCTAATGCTTCAGTTGCCCTTTGAGAAATTATTTTTCAGTAGAGGACTTTTTACCCCACACATTGCATTGTCTTTCTTCCCTTACACATATTCTCCTTCTCCATCCTTTGATACTTGACAGACTATGCATTATGATAATAATTGGGCCCATCTATGATATGTCCTTCAAAGACTAGGGAGCTAATACAGCCAGGGATGTCCTCTGAAGATTTATGAGAAAAGGTAGATTGTGGCTCACCCCTGCCAGAAGGCTGGACCCAGAACCTTTCCTCACTCAGCGCATTCCAGAGGTACTCTGGGATGCCCTGAGGAGCAGGAAGCAAGAAGTCAGGCTACATTCATCGCATTTATATAACCCTTTTTCAAACCGCTCACATAATGTTTGCAGATGCTTTAATCATTAAGAATTTATAGAAACCTTTGCAGATTTCACATGCCCTCCAAGCCCCGCCCTCCATTCTACAGATGTCGAAATTACCCCGAAGTATCCAAGCAACCCAGTGTCAAAGAGCTGAATTTAAGCAAAACCTCAAGTTTTCCTATTGGTCTACAACTTCCGTCTTTCTAGACTTTGTGAAACCCTACAGCAATAAACTTCTACAGCCTGCTTATTCCGTCCACCAGTCCCCATTTCCAAATGTGAAAAAGGCCAGAGAAATTTGTCCTCTTTTGAATTCTCAGCTTCTTGGGTCATGAAACTGTCTTTCCCCTTATTGTAAGTAGATTTATGTTTTACTCAATTCCGTATCCTACCATCTATCTCATAGTTAAGGTACACCAGGAGGTACAATACCTTGAATGTATTTATGTGAAAGTGCAGTGTTTTCTTTCTTCCCCTCCCACAAGAGGATATATAGAAGGAAACTACTGTTGTTACTTATTTTTATTCCTCCTGCTTCCATCCAAGGACTTTCCCCATAGTCAAGTTGAAACATACATCAGGGCAAAACCGCTACATATTACCTTCTTCATCTCAGTCCCTTCTTTGATCTCAGGCGCCAGCGTACTGACACTGACACTGACACGTGGACAATCTCCTGGTGAGAATTCTCCTATCACATTCATTTACATCCTCTTAATTGCAATTGCTATTGTTTAGTCCGGTAACCTCCAGCGAGGGTGCGATTCACGTGAACGCCGGGGAAGCACAACCATTTGATTAGTTCTGCAAAGTAGATTAAAATCTGCTGGCTAATTGGAGACTGTCCATTTCAGCTCTCGGTGGAACAAATGTCAGGTCTTCAAAGGAGGGCTCTTAGTTGGAATACAGAAGAGTTGACCGGACCCAATTGCATTCTTGGAGCACATCCGTGTCCAGGACACTGTCTGGGCACTGTGCCAACAAGTATGGCCAGTCTGGTCTCTGCCTGCAACCCACAACTAGCCTTTTGATTGGCAGCTTGCCTTCTTCCTCTTCATAAGAAGCACATGCACACTGGGGAAACTCCAACTTGGTATGTGGCTAGGTCATCAGTATCCCAAATTGGTAGAAATTTCATTTTGAAACATAAGCACTAAGAAAACTCCTTATGAAACAAGTTTGTCTAGTTTGGGGGGAAATGAGAAATAAGAATATGATAGTCTCACTTGATCCAAAGCGTGATGTGTGACATAGCTTATTTTGTTAGAATTTACCTCTGGTGTGCTGGCAAACACGCTTTGATAACACTCACCTCTTGCATGGTTGCAGGCAATGAAGTCCTAAAGTTTTCCTTGTCAACACATCATCACCATGTATACATTAAACTGAAATGTTTTAAGATATTTAATTGTGGGGGTTTTTTTCTTTTCCTTTTTTTTTTTTTTTGAAGATTTATTTATTTGACAGAGAGAGACAGAGCAAGAGAGCGAACACAAGCAGAGGGAGTGGGAGAGGGAGAAGCAGGCTTCGTGCTGAGCAGGGAGGCCACTGTGGGGCTCGATCCCAGGACCCTGGTATCATGACCTGAGCCGAAGGCAGAGCTTAATGACTGAGCCACCAGGCGCCCCTTAATTGTGTTTCATCTATAGAAGATGAGAAGCTTTCATATCTACTCCAGGAATTCTAAGAAACTGTAGTAAGTCAAATTTCTTCACCTAATCTAAAATGCCGGTCCCATCTCTGTTTCAGTCTACCTCTTCTGCACATTTTCTGAATGTACCCTAAACTCCAACGATTAAAAACCAGGAACCCTTCCCAGATTTATTATACTTTTTTTAATGGCCTGGTGTCTTGATGTGCTATTCTGGGGTTTGTTATACGAATTATGAACGCACATAGGAAGAAGTGCTTTTGTTGACCTGAGGAACCAACATCGGGAACTGATCTAAACACCTGCCGGTTGCTTTACATCAGTTGTATCACCAATCATTCCCAACAGACCTGTGGGAAGGATCCTTGTATACCTGTTTATTGACAGGCTGAGGCTCTGGAAGTTTGAGTGAACTGTGTGAGGTGACATGGTGAGGAAGTAACAAAGCATTGAGTCAAAATCCAGTTCTATATGACTCCAAATCTACTTCTTTCCTACTTCATCAGAGAGGAATACCTCTCTGATGAAAGGCTTACAAGATAGAAGCATCATTTCTGGGGAGGAACCCCCCACCAGATGTGGGGTGGTAGGTACATCAAAGGTAGCCAAGAGCACTGGGAGGTTGATAGAGGAGGATGAGGGGAAAGGGTCATAGACCTTAAGACCACATGATGTCTCTGAGGAACAAATCACAAACTGGCACCTGTGCACCCGCTGGAGAATCTCAAATAGCTTGTGGAGACAACAAGGAAGACACTAAACCTGATTAGGAATCCAGGGGTTCTGGGACTTCAAGATCATACTGCTGACTGTCTCCTCTGGAGATGCCAAAGAAGAAAGCATTTCATCGTCTGTGAAGGCTGCAGATGTGGTAATTACACAGCAGATCATGAAGTACACAACTCAGGACAGGAGGGTTTGGCTGACTCATCAGTGTTTAGTCTCTCTGACCTCTATTTCATCTTTCCATTGTACATGAAGAAAATCAAGCCAGAGGAAGAAAAACCTATTCGAATAAAGTCACAAAGTAAGAACAACCCCTAACAATTGAAGGGCCTGGAGGAAGAGCACAAAGAGAGGCCCTCCCATACTACAATGTCAAAATATTTTAACATTAGAATTCAAGCTAGGAAACTACTGACTAAAATAGATTCTATCTTCTTGTCTTGATTAATATAAGAATAATGTAATGACAATCTGGAAGTCCAGGTGTCAATTCAGAATCTTTGGGCACCTTGGAGTTCTACGCTGGAATTGGCAGAAGAGGGAAAACTTACCCCCAGACCATTCCCTCCATCCCTGCACTCACTATGATGTCCTCGTGTGTGTACACACATCTTCCTACATTTCCATGTTCAGTCCACTCTCAGCTCTTGGGAGGGTAGAGGCTATTGATAAGGTCCACCTATAAGAGAAGGGACCAAAGTAAAAGGCCTGAGTGGGCCCTAAAATTGTGTATGGGGCCATTTGGGTCAGGAATTTTGGGGTCTAGTTCACCCAGAGCATGGCCTAGATGGGGTCAATGTTTAAGATCCAGTTGGGAAAGTTTCTGGGTACTCTGGACAAATGACCCATTAGTGAAAACTAAAATGGGACAAAGAAATGAGCCCAGGAAAGCACAGGGATCAAGGCAGGGGTAGCTTCTGCCTATATCTAGAAACAGTATTGCAGAGAGAAGTATAAAAAATGTTGTCCTACAACCCATATATCCTGTTTTGGCACCAAAGTTCCTCTTTGTTGTTTCACCATGCTCACAACATTACACAGCTTCAGGTAGCCCCAATCACATTGGAGCACATGGCAGCCTTGCTTTTGGCATAGTCAGGTTTTCAGTAAGAGTCCTTAAAAAGTGGTTGTGGTTTTAATGCTAATTATTTTAATTTTTAAATCAGCTAAACATCTTGCAAACTCTCATACAGTCTACACTGTCTGTCCCTACCACCTCACACATGAAAATTCAATCTGTCATAAAACAGAAAAAATTTTGAGATTCCACTTAATTTCTCCACTGACAACACACACACACACACACACACGCACACACACACGTGCATACAGAGTTTAAGTAGCTATTTAATATTGTCCTAATTAAAAGTTGTATTCGCCAGCAAATTGAGCCTAAGTTCCTTTTCTGCTGTGGCCTACTCATTTGGCTACAGAGCTTGCACAATCAGAAAATCCTCAATCAGTTCAAAATGAAGAGCTTCCCTCTGCAAACTCACTCTACAAACTGCATTAGGTTCCACATCACATCTCCCCTCCTTCAGCCCTAGTGGACAGAACAAGTTTCTCTGAGAGGATCATTTCTGTTGACCGAATTTTAAGTTCTTTTCCCAGATCCCTAACATGAGTTGACTGAATTTCTCAAAGCTTTTGTGTGAAAAGGTTGCAGAATGTCAATTCTCCAGTGATGGGATTTGGAAAAAAGAATGAAACCCAGAGCCTTTATTCATAGTGTGTGAGGAACCTCCTTTTATTACTAAGCATTTCATACAATGATATCAGGGCTATTTGCCATGTTACTTTTATCCAAGGGTTTGATACAATTTCTCTTTGTTCTGAGGACTTGGTCGTAAAGTTATATCAGTAATACTCAGTAGCATTTATTGAGAGCCTATGATGTTCTAGACATTGTGCTTGGTATTTTTCATGAGTTGTCTTCTAACCTTCTACCAACCTTATAACATGATTATGGTTCCGATTATTTTTCATTATTATTGCTCCTGTTATTATTGATATTAAAATTATAAAGATGAGAAAACTGAGGCTTGGAGAAGCTAAGTAACTTATCCAAAATCACATAGCTAGTAAGCTGCAGAAATATGCATTAAAACCAGACATTATGACGGACTCCAGAGGCCTTCTACCACATGACACAAATGCCTGGTAACATTTGTAAAGCAAATTTCTGGGAGACACAAAGAGGAGGCAGATATTCTTTTGTCTCTTAATTCCTTAATTTGGAGGGATTTATTTATTTTTTTTTAGATTTTTTTTTTTATTTGAGAGAGAGTGAGCGAGAGAGAGAAGGAGGAGGAGAAGCAGCAGAGGTAAAAGGAGAAGCAGACTCCCCTCTGAGCATGAGCTTGACATGGGGCTTAGTCCTGGGACTCCAGGATCATGACCTGAGCCAAAGGCAGTAGCTCGACTGACTGAGCCACCTAAGCACCCCCGTCCTTTTTAATATTTTTAAATTTATTAATCTGGAGGAAATTTAAAGGAGACAGTAGCAAGGTGAGTAACCAGGACCATATTTACACTCCCACTGGAAACAAATGAAAATAAAAAAGAATTTATGAATCTATATATAAAGTTTTCAAGATGCTGGACATTAAGCAACTAACGTGAGTGATATCAGAGAGATGGGAAGCAAATGAAGCAAGCCCCCAAATCGCTCCACCTTACTCCCCTGGATGAGTTCTTGAGTTATACAATGAGGAAAAACCATTCTACTCCTTGGTATTTACTCAAGAAACATAAAAATGTATGTCCACACAAAGACTTGCACATGATATTTATAGCAACAGCTGTATTTGTAAGAGCCCCAAACTGGAAACAACACAAATGTGTAAATAAAATTTGAAGTATCTCTTCAATGGACTAACACTCAGTATAAAAACGAATAACTCTTGTTATATGCAACAAAAAGATAAATCTCAAAATAATGACACTGAGTAAAAAAAAAATAGACAAGGGAACATACCATATGCTTATAATTTATATAAAATTCTATAAAATGCAAATGAATCTAAAGTGACAAAAAAACAGATCAGTGGTTGCTTGAGTGTGGGAAAGGACTGTGATGGTAGATAAGGAAACTTTGGGGTGAGGGTTATGTTAATTATCTTGACTATAGTGATGGTTTCATAGGTACATATACACACCAAAACAGCAACTTTCACACTTCAAATATGTGCAGGTTATTGTAGATCAAGTATGCCTTTATAAAGCCTTTAAAATAAACAGAATAGTTTAAATTAACAAGATGAAAGGTTTCTTTCTTCTTGCTGTATTTGTTTTGGTTTGTTATCATAGACTATATGTGTCATAAGAGCAGATACATAGTTTATCTTACTCATTTTGGATCTCTAGTGGTTACAATTAGGTGTGTTCCAATGATTACTTCTGAGTTAGAAATTACTCCCAAAATCTAGTGGCATAAAATGACCATGTCATGCTCTTGGACTCTGCGCATCAGGAATTAGGGAAGAGTGGTCATGGCTTCTCTCTGTTCCGTGATGTATGGAGTCCCAACAAGATTGCTGGGGACTGAGAACACTGAGGGTCTTTTTAATCACCATGTAGTCCCTTCATGTGATCTCCTAAGCATGGAGGCTCTGGGGCAGCAAGACTCCCATCAGTTCTGGGCTCTCAAGGTGTGGCTCCTAAAATAGGGATCCAAAAGAATCTGGACCTAGCTCCAGAAGTCAGGAAGAGTCCCTTCCACCACAATGTTTTTGGTTGAGGCATTTATAAAGATCTGCCCAGATTTAAGGCAAGAGAA
The DNA here is from genome assembly GCA_003697995.1 of Taxidea taxus jeffersonii. Taxonomy (NCBI): domain Eukaryota; kingdom Metazoa; phylum Chordata; class Mammalia; order Carnivora; family Mustelidae; genus Taxidea; species Taxidea taxus. The sequence goes on from RCUC01120211.1 coordinate 6,793, forward strand.
CAAAGAGCCCACTTCTCAGTGGGGGAATTCTCAACATGCTTGTCAACATCTTAAGGAGAGAATATAAGATGGAATATATATTGGTTCAGCTACCTTTGAAAATAAATTAGTCTGCTACACAGTGTTTGTGTCACTAAATGAATACGTAAAAAGGGTTAGTCATTTCAACTTTGCTTGCAGTCTTCCATGCTACATAAAATTCAGGCATTCATTCTACAAACTGCTACGTTGTGTTTTCCATATTATGTGGATTCAAAGAAGAATGCTATAAACTATATCTTGGATGAAAAATCTTATATTTTAACAAGATAGATAGATGCAAAAAGATAAAGAGAAAAATAGGAATAATGGCAATGATGAGTAAGATTCAAAGATGAGTAAGATTTCTATAGAAAATGCTGGGAGATGTTGGGAGTAAGAAAACAAGCAGAAAAGTTTGATTCAAGTTGTCCAAACCTAGCACATTATCTGAAACTCCAAGAACCCTCTTAAAGTGACAGATTCCAAACCCCATCTCCAAGATGTTCCAATTTACTAAATGCCTTCCCCGCCCCCAAAATTTGATGACCAATCATATTTTGGAACCAATGATGGGTTTACATCGATGGAAGTAAAAGTATCTATTTTAAAAGGCTGGGAACAAGTCATAGGGGGCTCAAAATATGAGTCAATTGGTCTGCAAAAGATTTGATGATTAATCCACCTGTATTCATTTATCTCAGTACCACACTGTCCAGCTAAACCCTGAATGGTGGTGACAAATCAGCCCATGAATTAGTAAAACACAAATGACAAACAATAGTAGCGTTAAATACTTGAGGATGCGTAGACAAGCCTACAGTGTAACTTGAAATTACAGTGTTTTAAACATGGGATTTCAGATCCAGGAGAAAGCTTAGCAATTTGTTAAGTCATTTACCTAAGGTCACAGACCTCTTTATTTCTTCCTTAAAAGTATATATGAGTTACTGATAGGCACCCTCATATTCTCTGTGGAGGAGACTGTAAAAGCTGGTTTCACAGGGACAGTTTTATTGGAGAAATAGTTTGTGATATGGAATGAACTGTGCCTTATACACATAAGATGTTATGCCTATCATATTGCTGTCATATTATTTATAAAGCATAGGCTCTTTGTATCACTTTTATGCACTAGTAGATTTTGGCAGTTCTGTGGTTTTTCTCTGGTACATGATTTATTGTGTCAACTAATCCTGAGACAAAAAAAATCCACAGTAAATAAGTAGATAAACTGACTTTTGTCCAGCAAGATGGTACAGTATGAAATCTATATTTCTTTGCAGAAAATGAAAGCTATATGAGAAATGCAACCATTGTTTGACAGTTATGAATAGCTAAGTCTGTCCTTTGCCAAAATTTCTAATTTCTAATTAGGATTATAGGTAATATTTCTGTCTCTGTCTCTGTTTCTCAGAATGACATCTGCAGGTCTCTTTTGATAATGAATACGCCAAGGGACCCAGAGTTAAGTCTAGGCCTCAGAACGAGGAACATTTCCATCAAAGATGTTTTGTTAATAATAAAGTAAGGAGGAAAAAAGCTATTTGCTTCTTTTGTGGCTCTGACCCTCCCTTGGTCCTGCCAGGCCTGCCTGAGCATCAGCAGAGTTCAGTGGTAATTAAAGCAACAGTGTTGTGAAAAAAGTGTGAATTACTTTTACAGGAAGACTTGGATGTTGCTAGTGACTGACAAAGCACAGCGGGGGGCTCTGCTGGATATTAAAGAGTGATGGTAGTCCCTGTGTTGTAAGGTGGCTTTTCAGCACAATACAAAATTGTGACTTTTCACAAGTTGATATCTCTGGAACCATTCGAGTTATCAGCTTAAAATTTAGGTTTTTCTTTCTTCCATCCTTCCTTCCTTCCTTCCTTCCTTCCTTCCTTTCTTTCTTTTTTTCCCCCCTTCCTTTGGCAAGGTTGTAGAGCAAAACTATGTCATATTTCATGAAATATGGTACGGTAGTTGGAATGATGGAGAGCTAAAGTATATTTTCTTTTTTTTCTTCCCCTGGATTTTTGACTCTATTATGGAATTATTTCAACCTTGAAGATTGTTGAAAATAGTGAGGAAAAAAAGCTATAAAGGATCATATGTTCAACCCTCTCTTGGCAAGTTATTTCAATGTCAACTATCAAAGCTTTCTGTTCTGTCATTTTTAAAGTAGAAAGAAGTACAGACCAGCACTCTGTTGACAATGCCAAGGAATGCCAATTCTGCACTCTCGACAGTGGGGTATAAATATCCGCATGGATGGTGAGCTCATTCCACCAACCCAGCCAGGAAAAGTTCTGATCTTGCTCTTTATCGCTGCAAATCTTGTTAAGCCAACTCCCACACAGGTATGATATAACGTTGATTCTGCTCCTTATCCACTGAGAAAAAATGTCTTTAGCTAAATCCAATAAACTACATTCTGCAGACTTGAAGCAGGAGAATAAAACAGCTCAATCGGCTATTAATCATTTTTCATTTTATAAGTTATCAGACACATTATCAGTATCCCTGAATCAGGTTCCTAGAGCACATATGTGAAATTCTATGTAACAGCATTACCAACAGACTGGGCATCCTGCCTTGGCACAAAATTGGAAAAGATGTAACTGAAAGGCAGTGGGGAATATGTATGTAACATGAGCCTGTATTTGTGGCATATTCCTGGTATAAGTAAGTAAGGAATCATATATGGGGATATATATATGCTCTTTATCGTTTATCACATCCTTCCTAAAGCAGATAGATTGAGATGATAAGCAATATTCCTGCTCTTGGCGTATTTTCAGTAACCCGGGCCACATGTGACATCAGGGGACCCTCTAGGGATCAATGACACGGCAGAGCAGAAAAGCACTATAGTACGGGGGATAACAGCACAGACACTGGAGTCCTAATGTCCCCACAGACTGTACAACTACAAGTTCCTCATATGTAAAAAGGGTATAATAACCATTCTCACATTACTTTGAAGATAAAGTGAGTTAAAATGTAAAAATTGTTTAGCAAAATGCCACAGGCATGGCATATAGGAAGCAATTGATAAAAGCTGTTACTATCATCATCACCATCATCATCATCATCTTCATCATCACCCTCAAACTCAGTGGTACTATGAAGCAAGGTGAATCTGGGAATTCCCTTTGCTTTTAGATACACTGATTCTGTTTGATTTGCCAATCAGTGGGGTAATATTTTTAAAGTAGTGCAAGGTTATAAAATGGTATTTAAGGGATGAGGCTGTGACATGGCAAACAATAGACTTCTTAAATAGACAACAATGATATAAACAGAATAACTGGGGTGCTCCAAATGACATTCTTTCACCCCACTAGTGCAAAGTTTAATTAGTATGTAAATAGCATACTCATTTACAATTGACACAATGCCACCTCTTTTCATGCCAAGCTGTCAGGGCCTATGAAACTGCAAAATTCCTGACATTAAACATTTGTTGTAAACTGATCCTTCCAAAAGTAACTTAACTAAAGCTGAAAAGGTGGGAAAAGTGATAATTGCTTTAAAAAGCCACTCTTTCTTTCAGAGAAAGGGGTCCAAGCTGCTTTTGGGGAGAGGTACAGCACATTGTATTAGGCTGAGGGTAGATTCTGTAAAAGAAAAAAACCTAGGAACCATCAACCCCAGAGTGATGAAAAGCAAAATGGGTAAGAAAAAAAAAAAATACCCTCAATTGACACAGCTATTTTCATCACATCAAATCAGCCATCTGTTCTTGACATAGTTTATTATCATTAGGAAGATTTTCTCAATTCAGACATGGTGATGAGGAAAGATGAAGAATTAACCAGATAAATAGCCAATTTGGAAAATTCAGGCTGAAACCCTTTTCCTCAATTTCCACTCCCTCTTTTCTCCCTGCTCTATCATCACACTCCAATTATTCCAAGAAAAGCTTCAATGACATGATTAGACATGTTTATAGTGTTGTTTTCTCCCACTTGCATTTGGCATAACAAACTGAACGCGCTAGGTATCAAATGATACAAAGGTGATCAACATTGTATGAAAAAAATAATAATTTTCTATTGTTAAAAATTACTGCATAAACTTAGAATGACAGGTGGCCACAGCTAAGGGTGAAGGAATTAAATACTCTGAATTGAAGTATAAAATGCTGATGCTTTCCTCCTGGAGTTTATTCATTAGAAATCCATCAATTTACCTTGGGGTAAGAGTATTTAGAGAAGAAAATTTTCTTTGAAATCATCGTGGAGTAATTCCAGTAGCTCTGTGTAGGATAATCTGGAAGGAATAAGTAAATGTTGGAAACTGATAATAAAATGAAAATATTTAAATTGTATGTTTAATCTTAACTTCATAAAATGAAGTTGGAAATTCATAAAAGTTAGCCTCATAAATTTAGGGGAAAATAGCTAAAAGAAAAATTCTTGACAAATATCAACACAAGTACTTGAAAAAATTAGTCAAGCTGGTTGTTTTATCTACATAACATCAAAAACAAAAAACAAGTTTGACTGATTCTCCCTCAAACAGTTCACAAAATCACGATGTTAGATTTATAAAAACCAAATCCACAGATTTGGTACTATAATTAAAATAATATTTTTGACTGAAAACTTGAAAATGGGAAAGGCAGTAACTACTGAAGTTAAACCATGTAAATTCCTTCATAAAGGTACTTCCATTCTAACACCCAGGTTATTTTGCATGGAGAGATACTTTCTTTGATACCATTCTTGTGACCTTTTATTCTTACCATTTATACCTCAATATCTGACTTGTTTTACTTGCCAAAAAAAAAAAAAAAAGTTTTAAAAAGAAACTAACTAGGTTTCTTCAAAACCTATCAGAGTTGTCAGTGTTGCTAGTCTTTTCTTTTTGGCACACTCTTTTCTTAATTTTGTTTGGGTCACACAATCTTGACTGTTCTCATGACAATTAGAATTCTCTTGGTTTACTCTGTTGCTGCAACACAGCTAAATATAGATGCGCTGATTTCAACACAGCATTCATCAATTCGACAAATATCTTTTGAGAACCTACAGGAAGCCAGGTGCTGTGCTAGGTGCTGTCCATATAGTCATAGGCCAAGTAGATGTGGTCCTTGCCATTACTGAGCTTAAGTCTCTAAACCAGAGGTCGGCAAACTAAAGTCCATGGGCCAAATCCAGCTACTCACCTGTTTCTGTAATAGTTTTTGATTGGAACAGAGTCATGCCAATTTATTTACGTATTGCTCTACAATGACATAGTTAAATAGTTGCAACAGAGGCCTTTGGCCCTCAAAGCTTAGAATATTTACTCCCTGGCCCTTTACAGAAAAAGCTGGCTTACCATGGTAGACTCTAGATCCATTGTCAACTCAATACAGCTCTGCATTCTTTCTCTTAGAGAGTGCATTTTTGGTCTCTTATGCTTTCAGTTACTTCTACAGAAATGACTCCATAATCTCTATCCACAGTTATGACCTGTCTTTTGAACTTCAATCACATACTTCTAACTGCTTGCTTAGCATCCCTCCTACCCACCCAGCAAATATACCACTACTATTTCAAGATAACATAGCTAGGACTGATTTCATCTTTTCCCCAAAGAAGATGGTTTACTACCAACAATGTCCCAATCACTGGGATTTGAAAAGTTGAAGCCTCTCACCTTCGTTCAACATCCAACTAGCAAAAAATAAAAAACAAACATACAGACTCTTTATATTTATCAACTAAATTGTTTTTATCACTATTACATAGACCTAGATCCTAAAGCCTTATATTTAGGATAATGTAATCATAAATCAATCTCCCTATAGTCAGTCTCTTATTTCTCCAGTGATCTTTCCATTTCCTTAATATATCTTTATATAGGTCTTCATAATCCTCAGTAGCTCCCTTTACCATGAGTAGGGGTTCTTGACCTGTGGTTGAGGTTCTCCCCTGGGGGGATGCTGCACAATGATTTCAAGGGGTCCTCAAATCTCACTGAACACACTAGGAATTGCCTGAGTCTCCCACGTGGATACGTCACTATTTCTATTTTTCAAGTGTGCATAGAGGTTGTTCTGATAATTAAAATACAAATTTGCTTATTTTGCTTATTTTAAGTTACTTATTTAGTTATATAAGTAACTTATTTTAAGTTACTAGTTTCATCTTAAATTTTTTTCATTCTTTATTTTCCCAAGTAATTGATTCTAAAAGTGCAACCACCTTAATGTATTCTGTAATAAAAGGGTCCTTGCTGGCCATTATGCACCTACTCTACCCTTCAGGAGAGTCTATTACGGACTCACAGGGACACATGGGAGCCTAGGACCTCAGCTCTTGGAAGGCAAAGTGAAAGGATAAAAATGTCTACTGTATCTCTCTCCTCTCCTCCCCTCTCTCCAAAAACTATGGACTTGGAGGACTTCACGGGTTACAGAAAGGCCTTTAAAAAGCAGAAGACAACTCAGGCCTAACTCAGTTCTAGACTTCAGGGGAAAGGAATGCAAGGGTCCTGGGTATTTCTACACTATCTGGTTTTGCTGATCAGAGAGTGTGAGCAGATCTGGACAGCATTTCATAAACAGACACATGCTTAGTAAATGATGCACATCTGGTAGCTTTGTCTTCTCACATTCCTGGGAACATAAAGTGGCAGAAAAGTGGACATGAGTATAGATGGAAGGCAGCAGCAGGAAACCACTAAAACAAGGTCTACACTCTTAGCCTTCTAGTATCAGTTGTTTTTAGCCTGGTCCTTCTGCCTGTTTCCAGCTTTGCCTCCCACCCTCTCCCTATGGACCATCTGTGATAGTTCTCCTTCTGCCCTGGGATATTATGTGACTGTGTCTCTGACACTGAGTACAGCGCTATCAACCAGCAAGCCAAGAAGAAGTACAAAACTATTTGTGTTGACAATATCCACTGGCTGCTGAGTAACCCTAAAACTCTACTTTTTGTTTATGTGTTGATTAGTTTGTCATTGTGAACACTCTGGCTGATTTATGGAAATCATACCTCAGAAACTTCTCTGACATCACAAAACTTAGAGGGAGGTAGACTGGTAAAGTGGGACAAAGCTTGGAGACAGAATCATCATTAAGTAGCTGTGTAATTCTGAGCTGGTTAATTTCTCAGGAATTCAGTCCCCCCTGTAGTTAAATTCAATAACAACTGCTCCTTTATTTTAGTTATAAAGATTAAAGGAGATGAAGTATGTAAGGGTCCAGCATGATCCCTCACACATTTTGGTACCTAACAGGTGTTCCTGGAAGAGAGGAGAGATGAGGATTTGGGACTAAAACAAGGCCCATTATACATATTCCACCTAGTTTAGTATAGGCTTGAATCATGTTTAGCCTGGGGTTATATTTCAAGAATAGCCACAGTTGGGCAGGTTGCTCTGATCTAGTCAAAGAGAATTCTTGGATCTTAGCGTAATGAACCAGGAGCGAATGAACATTTATAAAGCTCCTATGGCACATCAGCTAGGTTAGCAGGGCTTTTTGAATGTTTTATTTCACACTGACAACTATTCTCTGATATAGATAGTATTACTTTTTCTGTTTATGACCTTAACAAAAATATGGCCACAATAGGACCACTAAATTGCTTGTACTCATTCAGTTATTAAACAGCAGAGAGAGGACTTGTGATCATCATCTAGATGATTCTAGGGTATCTGTACTCTTTCCAAAGCACCAAGCTCTCTCTCCTGAGGACTCTCCATGAAGGCAGTTTTCATGAAGACTTCCAACTTCCTCGTATATCATTATCCTTTTCTGCATCCCAATAGATTCCTTCATTTCATTCATAAAAGACAGCAAATAGTCACAAAACTCAGTCTATACATTTGAAATGATAATAATGGAAATTTCCCAAAAAACCAGGGACACCCTGAGAATAAGGGCAATGACTTCCTATAGAGACACTTTGATAGTCTCCTAACTATCTAGAATTAACGCTACATGGCTCACAATGGAAGCCATGACTGCGTATAGCTGCCTTTGTGCCTTTGGTCTGGTTCTTTGAGTCTTTCTAAAAGATAACTTTGATTTCTGGAAAGTCAAATTCCCTTTCCTCACTTGCTGCAGCAGAGAGTTGATGGAAACTGTTTACAGCCAGAACTTGCAAGGTGCAGCTCAAAAATGGGCTCATATATAAGTAAATAGTAAGTAAAATAAGGATAAAATGATGACATTGTTCAAGAAACAGCTTTAGGTCCTTGAAAATGATTATTTCTGTTTGCCTGCAACTGTAAAAATGAGTTTCAGGTAATAGCTTTTCTTTTATATGGTAAATGATGAATGACCATTTAAACATTGACTCATCCACCAACCAAGATATAAAAAAACATAAAAACTTACTGGGTTAAAAGGGAATTTGAAGTCTGAAGTCACCTGATTTTTCAACCCGGTGATTACACCATGGGGACATTCATTTGTCTTTACTTCAACTCTGGGATTGCATAAAATATATTTTGCCAGCCAAAAAAAATCAAGCCCTTTAGCTCCTACACATTATACTTTTTCCTAACCCTGTATATATATTTTTCATCCAAGTTAGTATATTCTCTTAGACTTTGAAAACTGTGATGTCAAGTCAAGTTACCCTTTAAAGCACCCAGGGAAAGTGAAAATATCCATCTTTGAATACTTATTTTGCCAAAAGAATATACAAAAATTTTACTCTCTTGTAAGGGTCAGGCTTGGCAGAACCTTGGCTGGGAAATCACAGTCCATACAGAGAGTAAATCAGAAGAACAAAAACAAAACAAAAGAAACACAAGTTCAAGAAGGAGTAATATTTTTGTAAGCACTTACTGCTACTTTCTTTTTTCAAAAATAATATCACAAAAATAAATACCTTCACAAATATAAATATCCCATGTTCAGTTTCCAGTTAAACCCAACAACACTAGCAATATAATGCCTTATAGTGAAATGTTTAGAAGAGAGAAAAGGAAAGAGTGAAAATGGGGGAAGGAAAGAATGTATATAATTTTTCTGGCATCAAGGGAAAGGGGGAATCTGACTTTGAAATTTTCAATTAGCACTTGTTTGGCAGATCACAAAATTCTCAAAATTCACCAATTCAGCGTCTTCTTTTGGGAAGAAAGTCCTATAGGACAACCATTAGCTTTGGATAAGTGCTAACTATCTCCACCCACCCCCCAATAACCCCCCATCCCCCCTCCAGCCAGAGAAGTATACATACTTTGTTAAATTCATTATTTTCTCCCATGAGTCTAAGCTTTTAAAATGGATTTCCAAAGCATGAAGTAAGTGGTATTGGGGAATTAATGCCAACTCCTACTGTTACTCCCTATTGATTCTACTTCTTCCTGAAGAGTGCAAATATATACCACCATCTGACTGTTAAAAGATGCTAGAGTTATAACCCCCCAATATGACTCCCAAAGAAAAACTACTTATTTCTCCTTTTAGGTGAATCTTTAACTGTAATAGGACAACATTTTTATGTCAATTTGCAATACAAATTTAAATACAGATTGAAATACATATTGGTTTCCTATTGCTGATATAACAAACTACCACAAACTCAGTGGCTTAAAGTAACATAAATGCGTTAACTTACAGTTCTACAGAAGTCTCATGAGGTCAAAGTCAAGGTGTCAGTCACCTTCCTATTGTCTCCAGAGAAGAATCTGTTTCTTTGCCTATTCCAGCTTCTAGATCCTTGGCTTATGGCTCCTTTTTTCCATCTTTAAAGCCAGCAAGGGTTAGTTGAGACCTTCTCAGATTGTATCACTCTGACCTTCTGCCTTCCTTTTCCATTTTTAAGGACCTTTGTGATTACAGTAGCCTGACTAGATAGTCCAAGATAATCTTTCTAATTTATGGTCAACTGATCAGCAGCAACCATAATTCTATCTGCCAACTTGCATGTATAATAACATATTTATAGGTCCTGGGGATAAGGACTTAGACATCCATTACTCTGACCAGAGAAAAAAAAATACACACACACACATAACTTAATTATATGAATTCTAAATAGTTATTCTTTATATTATTACCTTTAAAAATACAGGCTTTTAAACTTAAAAGAAAATGTTACAAAACTACTAGCTATATTTAAATAAAGTCAGTAGTCATTATCAATCATTTTTCCATTCTGGAGTTATTTATTTTAATTCTCTTTGTTGCCTGGTTTCACCTTCATATGTTTCTTTATTTCACAATAGGCTCACAGATGTACTTCTTTAGTCCTTGTGTGCTTAAAAATATGTGTTTAGTTATTATATCTAGATGATGAGCATCTTGGGTCATACTTCTTTAGCAGCAGGAGATTGTAGACATTTTTCTTTGGTTTTCTGGAACTGAATGTTCCTTGGAGAAGTCTGAGGTTAGCATGATTTTCCTATATTACAGCTTACTTGCTTTTTGTTTGTTTTTTTTTTGTTGTTGTTGTTGTTTTGTTTTTGCCTGGATGACTAAAAATACCTTTTTTAAGGGATTCAGGGAAGATAGCAGAGTAGGAGGATCCTAATCTCACCTCATCCCATGGTAAAAAGAGGACACCCATATCAGTGTACATAACCTAGGAAAGAACCTGAAGACTGGCAGAACATATTCTCTACAGCTAAATATAGAGAAGAGGCCACATCAAAGACAGTAGAAAAGGTGGGAATGGAGTCAGGAGCCAAATGGGATCATCTGTGGGCATGGAGGGGGAGAAGACCAGACCCCACACCAGACACCCAAAGCATAGGAGGACCAACATGGGGAAGATGAATCCCAATAACATTTGGCTTTGAAAAACAGAGCTAACAACCAGTGGAGCTTAAGACCTAGAACTTTAAAAATCATCAGGCTCTACTCTAGGAGAACAGGGAGGGCAGAATCTCTACCCTTAACAGCACAACAAATAGCCCTGCTTAGATACAGCACAGAAGTAGCAGTTTGAAAAATATCTGAGGCATATGAGAAGGAGACTTATTTACTAATCTCAGAGCATGTGTTGGAGGGGTAGGGATCTTTAGGGGAATTCTCCAAGAAAAAAAACCTGGTGGAAGCCATTTCTCTTCTCCATCCCCCAGTCTGGACATGGGAACACCTACAGGAACCATCATAGTGCCAATACTCACTACCTAACTTACTAACAATACCCCACATTCTCCTGTGGACCAGGCCTCTCTAGTATGCCCTTGGCCTGAGCCCATTCAAAGTGGTGTCATAAGTCTGGTAGTGTGCAAGTAGCCCCAACAGGGGCCAGCACCACTCCAAAGTGACTCTTGTCCCAAGGAGAGGGGAAGATAACCACACATAATAGTGTGACTGTGGCCCCAGCAGTGGACTGGGGCAGACATCTGGTCTGACTACGGGCCCTGACCACCAACTAAAGCTTCTCAGAGGACAACACAGGAAGAGTGCCCTGTAGTTCAGTGCAACCGCAGCTCTGGTGTACACTTGGTGTAACCCAGCTCAAGTCGGGGGCAGCCTCAGACAGGCCCATTAACAACACAGGGACCAAATCCTGACCAAAACAGGCAAAGAGAGCCATTGCAGACAACTGGACTGAAGGCAAAAGCAGTTCGGCCACAATAGAAGGGCACACACAACACAAATGAGACTCCACTAAAGCACCAGGTTCTGATGAACAGGGGACATTGCACTGCTGGGCACTAAGGACTTTTTCTTCATACAAAAGCAGGAGATGTAGCTGACTTCCCCAACAGAGAAATAGACACAGAGAGTTAGACCACATGAGGAGACAGAGGAATATGTCCCAAATGAAACAATAGGACAAAAATCACAGCAAGAGACCTAAACAAAGTGGAGAGAAGCAATACACCTGATAGAAAATTTAAAGTAAAGATCATAAAGATACTCACTGGACTGGAGAAAAGAGTGGAGGAGCTCAGTGAGACCCTTACAAGAGTCAGAAAACATAAAAAAGAAACAATCAGAGATAATGAACTCAATAACTGAAACACTAGATGGAATAAACATTGTACTAGAGGAAGCAGAAGAATGGATCAGTGACCTGGAGGACATTAATGGAAAGCAATAAAGCTGAACAGGGGAGAAAAAAAAAATTAAAAAGGAAAATAGGTTTAAGGAACTCGGATACAACATCAAACATAGTAACATTCACATTATAGGAATCCCAGAAGGAGAAAAGAAAGAAAAGGGATCATAACATTTATTTGAAGAAGTAGTAGCTGAAAACTCCCCCAATATGGGAAAGGAAAAAGAAATCTAGATCCAGGAAGCAGAGAGAGCCCCCAAGAAAATCAACTTGAGAAGTTCCACACCAAGACACATAATAATTAAAATGTCAAAAAGCAGTGATAAAGAAAATTTTTAAAGCAACAAGAGAAAAGAAAATAGTTATATACAAGGGTAACCCATTAAGCCTATCAGCTGATTTTTTAGCAGAAACTTTGCAGGCTAGAAGAGGATGGCACGATACATTCAAAATGCCGAAAGAAAAAAAAAAACCTGTGACCAAGAATAGTCTATTAAGTAAGGCTATAACTCAGGATAGAATGAGAGATAAAGAATTTTCCAGACAGACAAAGATTAGAGGAATTCATGGCTACTCAACCAGCCCTACAAAAAATGTTAAAAGGGACTCTGAGTGGAAAGGAAAGACCATAAGTAAAAGGAAAAAAAGTATGAAGCAGAAAGAAGTAAAATTAACTATATCTATAAAAATCAGTCAAGGGATTCATAAAAATAAAAAGATGTAAAGCATGAAACAATATTCTTTAAATGTAGTCGGGGGAGAAGAGTAAAGAATGGGTTCAAACTTAGGCAACCATTAACAATATAGACTGCTATATGCATAAGATGTTATTTATAAACCTAATGGTAGCCATAAATTAAAAACCTGTAATATATATGCAAAAAATAAGGATAAAGGAATCCAAATATTTCTCGAAAGAAAGCAAACCATGAGAAAAGACAGCAACAGAAGAAAGGAACAGAAGAATTACAAAAACAATCATAAACCAGGTAACAAATGGCAAAGTACATACCTATTAGTAATTACTTTGAATATAAATGGACTAACTGCCCTAGTGAAGAGATAGATACAGGGTGGTGGAATGGATAAAAAATAAGACTCAGGTATATGTTGCCTACAAGAGACTCATTTCAGAACTAAAGACACATGCAGACTACAAGTGAAGGGATAGAATAGCATTTATCTGAAAATAGAGGTGAAAAGAAAGCCAAGGTAGCAATACTTATATCAGACACAATAGGCTTTAAAAGAAAGATTGTAACAAGAAACAAATGGGGACACTACATAATCACAAAGGGAGCAATCCAACAAAAAGATAAAATAATTGTAAATATGTATGCACCTAACATGGGAGCACCCAAGTACATAAAGCAGCTAATAACAAACATAACAGAAGTGATCGATAATAATATAACAATAGTAGGGGACTTTAACATACCACTTACATCATGGATCACACAAACAGAAAATCAACAAGGAAACAGTGGTTTTGAGTGATACATTGAACCAGATGGATCTAACAGATATATTCAGAATATTTCATCCTAAAATAGCATAAAACGCATTCTTTTCAAGTGCCCATGGAACATTCTCCAGAAGAGATCACATGTTAGAACGTAAGCCAAGACTCAAAAAATTCAAGAAGTTTAAAGTCATACTATGCATATTATTGGACAAGACAGGACTATGAAACTAGAAATCAATCACAAGAAAAAGTCTAGAAAGAACACAAATAGAGAGACGTTAAATAACATGCTACTGAAGATGAATGGGTCAACCAAGAAATTTAAAGAGGAAATACAAAATACATAGAGACAAATGTAAATGAAAACATAATGGTCCAAAATTGTTGGGATGTAGCAAAAGCTATTCTAAGAGGGAAGTTTATAGCAATATAGGCCTACCTCAACAAGGAAGAAAAATCTCAAATAAACACCCTAACTGTAAACCTAAAGAAGGTACAAATAGAAGAACAAAACCCAAAACTAGGAGAAGGAAGGAAATGATAAAGATTAGAGCAGAAATAAATGAAATGGAAACGAAAAGACTCAATAGAACACATCAAAGAAACCAGGATCTTGTTCTTTGAAAAGGTCAATAAAATTGATAAACTTTTGGTCAGTCTCATCAAAAGAGAAAGAGAGAAAGAGAGAGAGGATTCAAATAAACAAAATCAGATATGAAAGAGAGGAAATAACTGACACCACATAAATGCAAAGATTATAAGAAAATATTCTGAAAAATTATATGTCAACAAAATAGACAACCTAGGAGAAATGGATAAGTTCCTAGAAACATATAACCTCCCAAAACTGAATCAAGAAGAAATAGAAAATTTGAACAGACCAATTACCATCAATGAAATTGAATCAGTAATTAAAAAAACTCCCAACAAACCAAAGTCCAGGACCAGGTGGCTTCATAGGTAAATTCTACCAAACATTGAAAGAAAAGTTATTACCTATTCTTCTCAAACTATTTCAAAAAGTAGAAGAGGTAGGAAAGCTTCCAAACTCATTCTATGAATCCAGCATTAGCCTTATACCAGATAAGGACACTACAAAAAAAGAGAAATACAGACCAATATTTCTGATGAATTTAGATGCCAAAATACTCAACAAAATATAGGGAAACCAAATATAACAATACATTAAGAGATCATTCGCCAAAATCAAGTGGGATTTATTCCTGACATGCAAGGTAGCTCAATATTTGCAAATCAGTAAATGTGATATATCAAAACGACAAGAAAAAGAATAAAAAACATAGATGCAGAAAAAGCATTTGACAAAGTACATGTACAAAGTACATTCACAATAAAAACCCTCAACAAAATAGGTTTAGAAGGAACATACCTCAACATAAATTAAGGCCATACATGAAAAACCCACAGCTGATATCGTACTTGATGGTGGAAAACTGAGAGCTTTTCCCTTAAAATCAGAAACAAGACGAGGATGTCCACTCTTGCCACTTTTATTCAACACAGTATTCGAAGTCCTAGCTACAGCAATCAGACAAGAAAAAGAAATAAAAGGCATCCAAATCAGCAAGGAAGAAGTAAAACTTTCAGTCTCTCAGATTACATGATACTATATATAGAAAACTCCTAAGTACTCCACCAAAAAACAAAAACAAAAGCAAACAAACAAAAAACCACACACACACAAACACACAAAACCTGTAAGACCAATAAATGAATTCACTAAGTTTGCAGGACACAAAAATCAATATACAGAAATCTGTTGCATTTTTTATCACTAGTAATGATGTAGCAGAAAGAGAAATTAAGAAAACAATCTCATTTACAATTGCACCAAAAATAATAAACACCTAGAAGGTGAAAGGCCTGTACCTGAAAACTATGAAACATTGACAGGAGAAAGATGATACAAACAAATGGAAATATACTTGATGCTCACAGATTGGAAGAACCAATATTGTTAAAATGTCCATACTTTCCAAAGCAATATACAGATTTAATGCAATCCTTGTCAAAATACCAACAGCATTTTTCACAGAACTAGAACAAATAATCTTTAAACTTGTATGGAAACACAAAAGACCTCAAATAGCCAAAGCAATCTTGAAAAAGAATAAACCGGAAGTATCACAATCCCAGATTTCAAGACATACTACAAAGCTGTAGTAATCAAAACAGTACCATACTGGTGAAAAAAAAAATAGACATATTTAAATTAATGAAACAGAGTAGAGAACCCAGAAATAGACCCATGATTATTTGGCCAATTAATTTTTGACAAAGGAGGCAAGAATATGCAATAGGGAAAAGGCAATCTCTTCAATAAATAGCGTTGGGAAAACTGGACAGCTACATGCAAAGACTGAAACTGGACCACTTTCTTACACCGCACACAAAAATAAACTCAAAAGGGATTATACTTAAACTTAAGACCTGAAACCATAAAAAATCCTAGAAGAGAGCACAGGCAGTAATTTCTCTGACATCAACCATAGCAACATTTTTCTAGATACAGCTCCTGAGGCAAGGGAAGGAAAAGCAAAACTAAACTGCTGGGATGGCATCAAAACAAAAATCTTTTACACAGTAAGGGAAATAACCAACAATCTACTGCATGGAACTGTATTTTCAAATGACAATACAATAGAGGGTTAGTAGCCAAAATATGGAAAGATCTTACACAATTCAACAACAACAAAAAAACCCAAATAATCCAATTAAAAATGGAAAGAAGACATGAATTGACATTTCTCCAAAGAAGACCTGCAGATGGCCAACAGACACATGAAAAGATGCTCAAAATTACTAATCATCAGGGAAATGGAAATCAAAACCACAATGAGATATCATCTCATGCCTGTCAGACTGGTTAGAATAAAAAATACAAGAAACAAGAGTTGGTGAGGATGCAGAGAAAGAGGAACCCTTGTGTACTCTTGGTGAGACTACAAACTGGTGCAGTCACTATGGAAACAGTATGGAGGCTTCTCAAAAAATTAAAAATAGAATTACCATATGATCCAGTAGTAACTGTACCATTGGGTATTTACCCATAGGGTACAAAAACAATAATTTGAAAGGATACATGCACCCTTATATTTATTGCAGCTTTATTTATAAAAGTCAAATTGTGGAAGCAATCTAAGTATCCACTGATAGATGAATGGATAAAAGAGGTGGGGTGTGTGTGTGTGTGTGTGTGTGTGTACACACACTATGTACACATGCGCACGTGTGTGTGTATAATGAAATCTTGTCATTTGCAACAACATGGGTGGATCTAGAGGGTATAACACTAACTGAAATTAAGTCAGAGAAAGACAAATGCCATATGATTTCGCTCGTATGTGGAATTTAAGAAACAAAACAAAGAAAAAAATAGACAAACCAAAAAACAGATTTTTAACTATAGAGAACAAACTGATGGTTTCCAGAGGGGAGGTGGGTGGAGGAATAGGTGAAATAGATGAATTAAATGTCAACTTATCACTGAGTAATATATAGAATTGTTAAACCACTATATTGTACACCTGACACTAATATAACACTGTATGGTAATTATACTGAAATTAAATTTTTAAAAAATTACTTGAGGCTTAATATTTTAGCCAGCCTAAATTTTTATCATTTTTTTCCTGAAACATAGTATCTTCAAAGGTACTTAATCAGGTCCTCCCTCAATTTCAGGGAAATTTTCTACATTTGCATTGTGGAATTTTATATACCTTTTTAGGTTTTCTATTCTAGATGGACATTATAAGTCACATTAAATCATTTTTGTCTTCATTCCTTTATAACATTTTATTTCTAATTGCTTTATTTCTTTGTTGGGTTTTTTTTTTCCCCCTCTGCACTTATTGTGAATATCTTGACTTCTCTATATCAGCACTTGTAGTATACTTGTGCTTACAAGTCTGCAGGATGGGTTTCTGGAAATGGGGAGGCTAAACTAAGGTGATTGATAATACATGGTAGTTATGGCATAGGACCATATGTGTGAAGTTGTGTTCCCACATCAACGCTGACTATCTAAGCTATGTTTAGTTCCTTATAGCTTAAAGAGCAGTTTCAGGCATATCATCTCATTTAACCTTTATAGAATTCTAAGAGGCAGAGAGGGAAATATTATTTCCTCTTCTTAGATGCATGTAAGTAATCAATTGAATCACTCTCCTATAGTTAGAATATTAATGTCAATATAACATTGTTATGTAGCTGACGCAAACTTTTTCTCTGTTGCCCATCTCCACTATAAAGAAAAATACTCATTTTCCCACCTGTCCTTGCAGCTTGGCATGGCCATGTGACATATTTCTGACTGATAAGATGAAAGAAATTCTGCTGCAGGAGCATACTGGGGGAAAGCTTTTACTTTTCTGATAAAGCAACAGATAGTGCTGACATTTCAGTTTCCCTGATTCCTTCTTTCTTTGACAGGAACACAATGCCAAGAGATGGGGCAGTCATGAGACAACGTACAGGAACAATCCATTTGATATTAGCTCCAATATGGTTAAATCATGGAACCAATGTCATTAGCTGTCTGCCTATCTCTAAACTCCTTATTCCAGGGGAAAAAAAATTCTTCTTTTACTATCCCATATTATTTTATGTAACTTGTAACCAAAGTATTCCTGATACTGTCAACTGGTAATAATGTAAATGCATGGAAGTTATTTAGGCTCAATATCATATATATATATTTACCTTAAACTCAAATAAAAGTTTAAGTCTTATAACCATCTTTGTTTTTTTCCTGAGAATTACTAAGATTATGTTACCTCCCATAAGAAACTGGAACTTTACCTGGCAAGAAAAATTTAGTATTTTAACTCATTGGGCAAGTATTCAAAATAATTGTTCCAAGAAGCAAAGTTAATTTATGCCATTTGACTAGAAAATATTAGTTTAATTCATTGTTTCCAAGTAAACCAGAACATTAAGAATGACTAAAATTCTTTGTGTATAAATCTAAATATTTTTCCTGATTGCCCAAGAGTCTGCTAGACACTCAATGATTATTTTCATTTGCATAGTATAAGCACTTCACTTTCTCACACATCTTAAAAGTATACCTACACAAGAGATAAGAATTATGTTGTTTTATATTAAAATTGATACAATTTCATGAATCATTTTCATTGAGTGATGATTTATAAACTATTCCCCCTTCTGGAAAACCTCATTATTTTTTGAAGCCTCTACTACTCTCCAAAAAAACATCCCAAATTAATAAGTATCCTACCATGTTGTGCCAATTTACAAGTTATGGGTAATCTGGGCAAATCTTTTAATTGGTTTTGAATTGTGCAGTTTGTCTCAGATTGCATAAACATTAAATAATTCAGAGACTAAATGAAACCTTATAATGTAGCACACTAAAGTTGTTTAAACAAGTTTTTTTTTTGATAATCAGATAATTATACATAACTAGTCATCATTACTTCAAACAAATTATGTTTTGTTGAAGCATGAAAGAGGTTTCCTGGCACTCTTTTGAGTTCAACTAATCTTATTGACAATAGGTGTCTGTCAGCAAAACCTGTTTATTGGTGTTATGGCTTGGTTATACAGCATGTGTGGTTGCTGCTCTGTAGTAAGCTTCTCTTAATTATATCATTTTTCAAATAAATATTTGTATCTTTTATTTTGAAAAATCACAGGTTCGGTAAAGTTGGCAAATGTGTGTATATTTTGAATACAGAATGCTTTGTCT
>RCUC01120212.1:0-28479 GCA_003697995.1 Taxidea taxus jeffersonii
GTGTGTGTGTGTGTGTGTGTGTGTGCGCGCACGTGTGCACATGTGCAATGTGTGTAAGTGTGTGGTCTGACACTTAGTGTGTGAGTACTTTGCAGAGTGTATGAGTGTGAGTCATTGTGAGTGTGATGTGAGTGAGCGTGTGTGTAGCGAGTGTGTGGGTGTGTCTGCCCTCCTCGGGCTGGGGAGAAGAGCCAGAAAAGACGTGGGGGCCCCCATGTTTCTCAGCTCAGTCTGGCCCACCCTGGGGTGTAGTGAACCCACTTAGCCCACTCTCTGCACTGCCTACCTTGGAGCAGGAAAGGAAGTGAGAACGAGGAGGACCTCAGTCTGACCGTCTGGGGAGGGGCCTGGCTGTCTGTCCTTCCGTTTTGAGTCTCCACGACAGCTGCCCCTCAGGCTGTAGTGGCTGCTAGGCCGGCAGTGCTTCTGAAGACACATCCTGAGATGGGGACCAGGTCAGCTAGTGTCTCTCGATCCCATAATAGCTCCTGGACCAGAAGGTTTTGTGGCCAATGATGTTAGGAGAGGCTGAGAAACTGGGGACCCACCAGCAATGCTGGCATGTCAAGGGTACGGAGGAGTCCTGTGGGGATGATGCCTGTGGCACCTTCCCAGCAGGGCATTTTCCCCCTGAGGACAGGAGCCCCCTCCCAGTCCCCTCCCACGGGAGCAGTGCTCACAGAAACCACCCAGGACATTAGCCCACCTCGGCCAGCATAGTGCAGGCTGAAAAGCTTCCTCATGCATGAAGACAGGCCACATGGGAGCCCTATGCGCAGGCAACACTATGCCCATTTCACAGATAAGGGAAGGAGACTTCAAGAGATGGAGAATGTTGCTTAGGTGCCCCCAGCTTGCCCCGGGGCGTGCAGGCCTAGAGCTCCACCTGCTTTCCTTCTCCGAAGAGGCAGAGAGCAGGCTCTGAATGAGCTCAGGGAAGATAGAAGAATTTAGAGAAAAAGGCCAGGCTGACCCTTGGTCCTCAGCCCGTGAAGGGATTCCCAGGCAGGGGGAGGGGGTGGATAGTGAGAGTGAACGCTGAGGGGGATGGAGGGCTGGGGGCTGCTGAGGGGACCATGACAGCTGGGCGGCCCTGCAGTCTCAGCAGCTGGGGGTAAAAGACCCCAAAGGAGGTGGGAGGTGAGTTCCAGCCCCGGTAGTGCCACCAGCAGCCCGTGTGGAGGAGGTCAGGGCCCCTGCTCTCTGCACCCAGTCTCCTCCTCTGAGCTATGAAGGAGAAGGGTGAAGGGTGCCAGACAAAAGGTGGGACACCCTGGGTAATGTGAATGTCAGGTGAACAGTGCACACAGTACGTGTAAATCCCATGCCATGTTTGGAATCTACATACGTGAAATAATTATTTGTGATTTATCTGGTCCTGGATGCTGACTGGGCAGTCTTATGTCTATTACAGGTGAAGGCCAGTGACGTTCATGCACAGATGAGGACCCAGAGCCCTGGGGAGCTGGGACTAGATCCCTGGCCAGGGCTCACTTTCTTCCCACAGGTTGTTTCTCCCTGTTGACCATGTCACTGACAGGTTGGGCTCTGAGGGAAAAGACTGCCTTCATGGTTATGGCCAGAAGGCTGATGAGGAGCTGGGGACCAGGGAGTCTGCAGGCCTCATGCTTGGGGTTCATCACCCCGAGAAAGTTGGGCTGGGAGGAGCCGTCAGCATCTACATGGAGGGACCTGTCTCTAAATCTGGCAGAATCTGGTGGCTCTCAGTGGGCTGCTGTGGCTGGGGGAGAGCAGGAATATGGGAGATGGCTGGTGGAGGGAGCCCCCAGGGAGGGGGGGGAGAAGGGGGAGGGGACGGGAGGCTCCATGGCCAAGGGCCTCACCTGACCCCTTAGGTGCAGGGATTTCTCTTCCATTAGCACATCCCGGGCAGGGTTGGGGCATCATGTCAGCTGCTGCCATCCAGCCAACCCCCCACTCAGCTCAGAAAGTTCTAGCAGTATGTGTGGGGGGGAGGTGAAAGATAGTGTGTAACCTCAGAAGAACCCATCCTCCCCCACTTCTCCAGAAGCTGGTGTCTGTGTTTGCGGTAAACCAAGTGACCTGGAGAGGTGGCCTACATGAGAAGCAGGACCCGTCAAGGTCATGTTGTGAGGTGGCCAGCCTGTATAAAGGGGGTGTGGAGGCTGTGTCAGCAGCTGCCCCACCATGACATTCTGGGCCCTTCTGCTCCTTGCCTCGGTGGTCCTGGCCACCCCAGGTAAGGACATTCCCCATTCCACTTGCAGCACCTCCTTAGCTGAGGGTAGGGACAGTTCTGGAGAGTAGGCTGGGCTGGGCCACCTGATTTGAATTCTTTGGGGAAGGCAAGAGAAGAAGAAAGACCTCAGAGAGGAGATGAGGGAAGCTTCCTTTAGGTCAGATCTGTGTGTGTGTGTTTGTGTGTGTGTACTTTAAAAAATTTTTTTAATAAACATATAATGTATTATTAGCCCCAGGGGTACAGGTCTGTGAATCACCAGTATGCATGTACTTTTGAGAGGGAGAGAGAGAATAGAGACACACAGAGACAGACAGAGACAGAGACAGAAGAGGGGTTCATGGATGATGGTAGGGGAGGTATAATCTTTTCCTCCTGTTTTCCAGAAAGAACTAGAGAGCATGGCTTTGGCACAGAGACTGGGTCAGAGCAGCCCCAGGGCAGAATGTGAGAACAGGGTTCCTGGACTCCTCATAAAGCCCCATCCCTGTCCTGGGCTCCGGCCACCTCCTGGGCTCCCTGGCAGCCAGGAGATCTGACCTCTTCCACCTGTGGAGAGATGCTAATGTTTCTTCTGCAGGTCTGACCTTTTCTGGTCTGACCCGTGAGGACAATGACCTGTCCATGACTGACATGTATGAGGAGGAGCAGTTCTTCGAGATCCTGGCCAAGGAGGACCCCAAGGTTGGCAGCTGGCTCCCTGCTCAGCCCTCCCCACCAGTCACCTCTCCGCCATTGTCTCCTCCCTGGGAGTTCCAGGCGGGGCAGCACCTTCTGCGGGGGGAGGGAGTGGGGCTGTGGGCTGAAGATGCTGATTTTGTGCACACCCCTGCCTGGGTGAGGGGGCCATGACGGTGTCCTCCAGGGTCTGACCAAACACCAGAAGAGGGGTGGGTGCTGAGCTGGCTAAGGTGTTATGGGTGTGGGGCAGGGTCTGGGGTGTCAGTCCCAGGAAGACTAGCGGGAACAAGGGTAGGGGCCTACCAACCTGCTTCAGGCCCTAACGGACAGAAAGAACATAGACGATCCTGCTGGCTTAGGAGGTACCCCAGAGCCTCATCCTGGGGCCCTGACAAGGGCTGTTGGGAGTGTCTGAGAGATCACCTCAGGGGGCATCATTTTCTGACAGGGTGACCAGATGATCTCCCCGTGTAAGACTTGTATGGCTATAATCAAGATGCTGAGAAAAATCCTGAGACACAATCACACGCAGGTGAGGCCTTGTGGTTTGGGGAGCCATCTGCAGGGTGGTCAAGGGCATGACTGGGGATTCAGGGGGTGGGGGCAGCGCTGAGGGAGGGCCAGAGCTTGTCAGCAGGGAATCTGTGGGCTCCCCTCCTGCATCTGGGAACTGACTTCAGAGAATCCCCTGAAATGGCACAGCTCTGGGCGCATGAATGTAGGAAGCAGAGTGCACGTCGTTTCCATTCCCCTGTTAAAGGAAACTTGTCCCCAGAGAAGGTAGGAACTTTCCCCTGTAGCCCCACTGTGTGTGTCCACGGCGGAGCTTTGCGAGGCTGGTTGCAGGGGGGCCTGGGTCAGGACAGATCAACTCCAGCTCTGCCACTCCCTGGCTGCATGGCTGGGCCCAGCCCTCAGGCTTTCTGAGCCTCGGTTTCCTACCTGAAGCATGAGAGGGAAAAATAATCCCCATCTTGCAAGTTGCCTAAGCCTTTTAAAGGAGCTGTGGGGGTGGGATGTGCTTGGCTCCCTGGCAGGCCCTGAGTCAGGGCTGACCGTACTGAGAAGCCTTGTTTCACCCTCCCTCCCTCCCCTTTGCTCCCTGATCCTGCTCAGCCTCTTGGCGCTGCTGGACCCTCCTTCAGCCCTGAGTTTTCAGCTTTATCCTTCCCCACTGCGATGGTAGCAGAACACACTTCAATATCGAACGTGCCAAGGCTCCACACTCTCTCTTCTCCTAACCTTCCTGCCTCAGCCCTGAGCATGAGCCTCGGGCCTGGGACCCAGGCAGCTTGGCAGCAGAACCTTCCATGTGGGTCTAGCGGCCGAGGGCGCCGTTCTCCACACAGAGGGCCGAGGGCTGGGGTGAGGATGTGCAGAGTGCTGAGACACGACAGGGCCAACTGTCCTCTCATCAGCCCGTCCGGGCCAGGCTTGGGCTGGAGCCTGGGCAAGCTCTCCAGCCCCTGCTTCCACGGCCACCCGGCACCGTCCCACTCCCGGCATGCCGTGGTCAGCGGGGCCCAGGGCCTCGAGCGGCTGGGGGCCCGCAGGGGGCTGACCCGGGCAGATCTCCCCTGACCCTCTGTCTTTCTGGTGCTGTTACTGTAGGAAGCCATCAAACGGGCTGTGTCCATGGTATGCCGGAAGATACTCATATCCAGGCGTCTCTGTGACAAAACAGTCACTAGATACCTTAGAGCCATCACCCAGGGTCTCGTGAATGACAAGTCCCCCCAGGAAATCTGTGTGAAAATCAGGATGTGCAGACCAGAAATAGGTGAGTGCGGAGGGGACAGCAGGGACTCCTGGCTGGAGGGCCCGGGTCATGACCCCGTGAGTGCTGCTTTTCTCACAGGCAATCCTGGGGTGACAACAGGTCTCCGTCCGTGGTCAGCCAAGCACCTGAGCAAGTGGCTTCACCTCGGTGAGCCTGAGTGTCCTTACCTGTGAAGGGAACAATAATCTATTTCTTTTCTTTTCTTTTTTTTTGGAATCATTTTTCCTTTTTCAAAAAATTTAAATTCAATTAATTCACATATAATGTATTATTTGTTTCAGGGTACAGGTCTGTGATTTATCAGTCTTATTGTAACACCCAGTGTTTATAACAATCCCTATTTCCTATTTCAAATAAGGATTGAATGAGATGATTATGCGTAAGGAGGTTGATACCAGGGAAGTGGTCTCAGATGGGGATACTCCTAGACATCACAGCCCTGGTTGATCTCCCTTCCCCGCCCAGCACCGGTCCCGGGGGATGGGAGCCAGGCACCAACTTTGCCCAGCACCCTGGGGGCCTAAGCGCTGGGCTCAGGAACCCCGCTGGCACAGAGGGCCCTGCAGTCCCTTCCTCCAGGACTGCTCAGGCTGTGTCCATGCATCACACCAGGGCTGCGGGACATGGGGCAGGGAAGGGCCCCCTGAGTGGCTCTGGCAGCACGTTTAGCCTTGACTGAGGCTTTGGACTTGCAGATCTGGGGTCACCCTGTACAGTGAGTTCCCCACCATTTCCCTTCATGGAGCTTGTGGTTTTTATTTCCAAAGCCCCACAGCCTGCTCAGGCTCCTGACTGGGTTTCAGGATGTAACTCTGGACATGTTCAGTAAGGGCAGGTGGCTCTGGGACCCCGTTTCCCCCAGAGACCCCACACACCTGCCTACAGCAGGCTCCTCTCACCAATTCAGGTCTTGGAGCCTCTGGGGCCTTACCTGACTCTGGGGAGAAGCAGAGAATCTTCAACAACCACCATCGCCAGCTCCTGCCTTCCTAAATCCAGGGCGGACTCTCCAGTTTCCCTCACTGAACTCTTTGTAGCACCCTCCCCTGGCAGAGAATAAAATGTCATGCAAGCTTGTAGCAACGGCTCCTGTTCCTTTGGTGGGTATGAGGGGAGGGGCTGGGAGGCATGCCTGGGGACCCAGACACTCATTCAGTCCACGTTTACTGTATGTGTCCCGCTCTGTTCTAGAGGCTAGGGATTTCGCGGTGAACCAGACAGCATTAGCGGCCATGAAATATGTATGAAGCCCTCACTAGAGACACACACTCCTCTAAGAGCTGGGTTATCCCATGAATATACCCCCAGAAGCTCTCAGACTAGCTGGGGAGAGCAGCAGGCTTGTAGCTGAGAGGGTTTTTGGTCATCAGGAACAGAAACCCGTCCTTTGCTTTTCTCTGCAGGGAGCCCCTTTTTTTTCTGTTTTGGGGAAGTGTATTGTTTAGGATCCTTTTGCTTGCGAGCAACAGAAATCTTAGCTCATTCTGGCTTAAATGCATTAAGCAATTTATTGGGTGAAATCATTAAACAGTGCATGGATAGCTTCAGGCACAAAATGATCCAGAAATCTGTGGGGTCACAAGAGCTCTGGTCCTGTGAGTCTGCCTTTCTCTCAGTTCCTCCCACCGCTGTATACTGAGATTGCTCTCGGGCTAGCTTCCTTCTGGGCAGCAGCCATCAGCACATCAGGTCCAAACTTGACATAGACCGTGTCATGAAGAGGGAAGGAGAGTTCTTTGCTATCCCGTCTTTCTGTAGCTCTCTTGGAAGAGAATGGCAGTCTTTTCCAGAAGCCCCATCAGACATCTCTGTTCTCACTGGCCAGAATGGGCCTGGCACCCATTTGGAACCCATCCCTCTGTTTTGAGGGCATGGGCTACACTGATTGATGTGAGCAGAGTCAGGACACACTGCTGGGGCTGATGCAGGGTTTACACCCGCCCCCCAATCATTTGGGCGAGAATGGACATGCAAATCTTTAAGAGATTGTTACTGGAAATGGGGCAAAGTGTTGCTGGCCATCACAAGGAGCAATGGCGCATTCAATCATAAAAGCAGGTCGAGACTTCACCAGTGGTGAAATCTTGGGCCATTTTAATACAAAACAGAAAATGGCAACAGCAGATTATAACCCATTAGGTAAATTAGAATCCATGAATTTATATAAATAATAAATTAATACATAATGGAAAAAGGAAAATGTTCCCTTGCTGCAGAATGCCAAATAATCATGTAGACTTATAGCCAAGTATATTCCTAAGACGTACTTACTAATTTGATATTAATTAACAAATTGCGTTATTAGTTAAGTTGACAGTGGAGAAAACTGGCAGACAGGTGATGAATGTTTTCTGCCCCTCCTGCCCCAAAATGCATACATCCTGAGGAAACCTCAGACAAACCCAAACTGACTTTTTATGCAGGAGCTGGCCTGTGCTCTTCACTATGCCAAGGTCAGGAAAGACAAGAGAAGGTGGAGGATCTGTTACGGATCAAAGGAACCTAAGCAGACACTTGGCGTAGTTCTAACCGATGACCCTGCCATTAGGGACATGACTGGCAGTCTGTGATGATAATATTGTGCCAGTGTCAGCGTCCTGATGTGGCTGGTGGTGCCAGTGTATGGGTGACAGTGTCCTTCTTGTAAGGAAACACGCACTAAAGCATTAAGGGGGTCGTGGGGCATTGTGTCTGCAATGGACTGCCAATGATTTAGAAGAAATGGTAATATGTCCATACAGAAACACTACGATGAGACGCACACCACGTACATGTAGTAAAATGTTACGGGGTGGGGGGAAATCTGGTGAAGGTGAAAAGGAGCTCTTTGTTCTAGTCTTACACATTTTTTTTCTAAATTTGACATGATTTAAAAATAAAAATAAATGACTTTTAGTAATCTGACCTTAGCCCATGAATGGATGGTGGTGACATGTACTGAGGGGAAGACATTTGGATGGGTGGACTTGGAGAAAATAAGGAAGGGTTCTACTTTGACCCTAAGAAGTGTGTCCATTCCACAGGTAGGTAGAAATGTCAACAGGCAGGTGAATGGGTGGGGCGGGGTCAGGGCCAAGTCCACATTTGAAGTCCCTGAACTGGATGTGAAGGACAGGGAGAAAGTGCAGAAGGAGAACATTCCTGGCTGAGGAGAGAAGGGACTAGTCAGCCTGTGGAGGCAGGGGGGTGGTTGTGCGGTGAGGTGCCAGCAAGGAGACTGTGGAGGGGGATCCTGTGGGATTCCCAGGGGGGAATCCAGACAGGGGGCCTGAGAGCCAAGAGAACAAAATGTTTCGGGAACTAGAGAATGGCTGACCATGTCCAGGGCTGCTGGGAAGTTAAGAAAGCAAAGGACAGAGGAATGGCCATTGGCTTCGGGTGCTTTTGGGCTTTGGTGACCTTAGTCAGACATTCAGTGCTAGGAGGGGACAACACCCATGTGGAGTGGGAATGAAGGATGTGTAATCAGTAGGTCCATGGACAGCTTTATGAAGGGGTTCATGTCAAGACTTGGAGAGAAGTGGGGCAAAGCTGGAGGCCATGTGAAGTTAGAGGTGGGGGGTCTGTGTTTCAGGTGTGTACACGCAGATGGGAACGGTCCCAGCAGAGGAGAGGGGCTGATGGTGCAGGATAGAACCGAGGGACAGCCTCAGGGGAGGCCTCGAGAAGGGAGAGGTTGGGTACAGGCCACAATGGAGGGTTATCGTAAGGTGGGAGCATAAGAAGGTGGCCTCAGCCTTAGGAGTAGAAGCTGGCAAAGGACAGAGGCCAAGCCAGCTCTGGTCACCTGTCAGGAGTTGGTGTGAGGGCACTGGTGTCATAACAGACTTTGGGAGCACCTGTTCTCTTTCACAGGCAGTTCTGTTTTCTGTTTTTTCTTTCCCCTTCTAATGGGTCGTTCTTTCTTATTCATTTGTATCTTGCAATTTTTTGGTTGAAAATATTTTTATATTTTATTTTATTTTTTATATTTTATTTTATTAAATATTTTATATATTATTGTGGGAAATCTGGCTACGGGTCACCCACCCCCGACCTTGTCATTGCTATTCACTAGTTTACTTGCTTAGTGACTGCAGAATTAATCTGAGTGGCCACCCATCACTGGCTCTCAGGGGAGATCTCTGCCATCCGGGGTGTGGCCTTGAGCTTGCCCACAAATACCCTGTGCTGACAGGTGTTCAGGTAGGGCTCTCTGTCTCTTTCTCTAATGACACCCGCTGCTTACTCTATTGTTTTCAACATGCCTCAGGGAATGAATTCTTCATGGCGGAATTCAATCAAATCAAAATGTCTTTGTAAGATTAGTGCCTGAGGTCAGTGTTAGAGATTCATTTTGACCCCAAGAGGCCCCTTCCCCGTTGCCTCTTCCCTCATTTTTCTCCAGCAAATAAGCCTGCCTCCAGTTTAGCCTATATTTTTTAATGAATCTATCAATCTCCTAACAAGTGTCTTTCACCATGACCTTTTCTGTTTTTGAGAGCTCCAGGAAGCTTGGAGCTTGCTACAATCTGTTGCAAATGGAGTCCATTCTTTTAGGGAGGAGTTTGGAGCTCTTTCTGGCCTGCTTCTCCCTCCTGGGGGAAATCTTAGAGCCAAGGCTCTGTGCCCGTAGTGGGGACAACCGTGGCTGGGTCCGAGGACCCAGAGAAGGTCCTGCAGGACCAGCCAAGAGAGTCCTTGGCTTCAGGCAGGGTGGAAATCAATTTCGAGCTGAGAGGAAGTAAGCACAGGGTTTATTGAAGACAGAGCATCTTGGAGACTCAGAACGAAAGAAACATGAGTCTTGTCTTTGCTTGTGGTCTTGGGTTTTTATTGAGGACGGTGGTCTGGAACTGGTCAAAACAAAGAGGAGTGTTTAGGTGTTCTCCATAAGTCTCTTATGCCCTGAACATGATGATTCCAACCCCCCCAACTGCCCGTCACTCCTTAGATGTTAGCTATTGTGCTGGAAGACTATAAAGAAATTGTTAAGTCCTTGACCTCGACAAGAAGGGCATGCATTACGTGTACCATAAGGCATGTATAGGGCTGCGGTTTTGGTCCTAGCAAGAATAGAAGCAGCAAGAGAGTCTTTCATGGGGTCCCTTTAGTTTCCCTGTCTCACAATGATGTACTTTTCTCTGAGTGACACCCCCACTCCAGTAGCTGAGCGCTCAGTGGATCCGGAGGCCACAGCCCCAGGCTTGCCAGTCCTGGTGGGAATTCCTTGCCCATTAGCTTTCCAAGGGACAGGGGTGGGTCCGGTATTCTGGGCCCTGCCATGCTCCATGCAGAGTGCCAGTCCCACCAGTAGGGTTTGAGCAGAAGACAGCCCCCATGTCTTAGGCGTCCTCCCTGAGACTTGGTCTCAGCAACAGGTCAGCTGCGAACAGAAGGACAAGGGCTTGTGTTTGTTCTGCCAAGAAGATAGCCTGATGGCTGGGATCTGGGAGGCGAGAGAGCCCTGGCTTCTTGTCTGTACCAGACAGGAGGGGAGTTTCCATCTTGCTGAGCTGCGAGGGGAGGGACAAGGTGGGTCTTGGTTCAAATACCACAGACTCCATGTAGTTCTTCCTGAGTTTTAGTAGATATTCTGGAATAAATATTTCTTCATTTGTTCTGTGCACTTAGATGCCAGAGAATTTAGATGGTTGTTTTTTTTTTTTAAAGATTTTATTTATTTATTTGTTAGAGAGAGAGAGAGCGAACGAGCACAGGCAGACAGAGGCAGAGGGAGAAGCAGGCTCCCTGCCGAGCAAGGAGCCGGTTGTGGGACTCGATCCCAGGACACCGGGATCATGACCTGAGCACAAGGCAGCTGCTTAACCAACTGAGCCACCCAGGCGTCCCTAGATGGTTGTTTTAAAAACAATTTTCCCCGGTTCCAGTGGGTCATGGGTCCACAGAGCATCTCACACTGTTGTGCAGGACGTGGAACTGCATGGATGTTTTCTTTT
This sequence comes from Taxidea taxus jeffersonii, assembly GCA_003697995.1. Lineage (NCBI taxonomy): Eukaryota > Metazoa > Chordata > Mammalia > Carnivora > Mustelidae > Taxidea > Taxidea taxus. The sequence goes on from RCUC01120212.1 coordinate 10,622, forward strand.
GACAAGTGTAACTGCAGAGAAACTGGAGATGACAGCCCATACAGTGTCAGTCGGTTGCTCAGTGTTTAGTGGCCTGATACTATCGAAACCACTTAAAAGCATAAAGTTGAACAAAAATCAAAGTGGCCACACTAATGCTTCGGGGAAGCTGGATTTTAAAACAAGTCACCTTTTTCGTCTCTTCTGCAAACCTCCCCTCCTCCCTTCTTAGCCTTTTGTTTCAGGAGCCCTGTACCACCCTGAAGACAGGACAGACCAGGCTGACATGTTGCAGGCTGACATGTCCCAGACATGATTCCCGTCAAAACCGGCTTGATCCTATATTTCCCTAGTAACCTCCCATTCCCCCCTCAGACCCTTTCCTCCAGGTGGGCTTGCAAGGTTGAAGGTCATGGCCTGCTGCAGCCTCCTTTGCCTGGCAAAGCCATAGAGCTGTTGTTCTCTTTACCCCAAACCGTGTCTTGGCCTTGTGCATTTCGGCAGCCAGTTTTACAAATATGGCGGCTGAGACAGGGAGAGATGAAAGGACAGGTGGAAGGTTCCGTAGCCTTGACAGATTTGGGATTTGAGCCTAGTCAGTTGGGTCTGTAGCCCCACACAATCCTGCCTTTCTCTGGGGGATAGGGGTTTGGGTTCCATTTGTTAAAAAAGAGACAGCAGGCCCACGTCACCCAAACAAGATTTACTACTTCATTTAATTCCAGTTTCAATGTCTCCCAGGAGTGGAAACTTAAACCAGTCAATCTGGAATTGGCTGGTCAGCACTACTGAGAGGGTGTCTGCCTGAGAGACCCCTGCGGTCGCCCAGAGGAAAGTGGCCTTGCCTAAAATAATCCACTCTTCGCTGGTGACTTTCTGATCCTGCCCCCTTCTACCTACAGAAGTCTTTTATTTTGTACACCTCTCTGGAGCTTCTTTCTGTCTGCCAGATGGGATGCTGTCCGATTCATGAATTGTTGAATAAAACCAAGAATATCTTTTTTTTAAAATAGTTGCAGAGGTTGAATTTAGTGATTCGTCAGTTGCATATAATACCCAGCGCTCATTACATCACGTATCCTCCTTTATGCCCACCACCCAGTTACCCCATCCCCCAACCACCTCCCTTCCAGTGAGCCTCAGTTTGTCTCCTAGAGTTAAGAGTCTCTTATGATTTGTTTCCCTCTCAATTTTCATCTTATTTTATTTTTCCTTCCCTTCTGCTATGTTCATCTGTTTCTTAAATTCCACATATAAATGAGATCATATGGTATTTGTCTTTCTCAGACTGACTTATTTCACTTAGCATAGTACCTTCTTTTTCCATTCACGTCGTTGCAAATAGCAAGATTTCGTTCTTTTTGATCGCTGAGTAATATTCCATTGCATATACATACCATGTCTTCTTTATCCATTCATCCATCGATGGCCATCTGGGCTCTTTCCATATTTTGGGAAAGCCAGTAATATCTTTTAGATTTACTTGGTTGAATTTTGTTTTTTAACACCTTATAATTTGGGGTGAATGTCCATCATAGTAAGTAAGCAGGGCACGTATCCTTCAGGGACGGCAAGACCAGAAGGCTCTGCATATATCTGGAAATGGTTAGGGACAGGAAAACAAAGTGGACCAAGTTGATAATTTCCTCTCTCCTTTGATGCAGTGAACTTGACCCTGCACTGTTGCCAACACAAATTTGAGGAACAATACAATAGAGAATAGGTAATTATTAGGCTTTTCTTGTGAGTTGACTGAACACTTGAAATTCCACCCCTCCCATCCCTTTCATAACAGGTGGCATAACTTTGTCAGGTAAACTCAGTTTTCCATGTTCTCATCAGAAGTTGCCAGCTGGCAGATGGCTAGGTTTAGCTAATTATATAAACGACTTCTCCTCCTCCTCCTTCTTCCTCTTCTCTCTTTGTTAAGAATCTTGGGAGGTTCATTCCCCTGGGGTAGAAGGGTCACATGTGGCCTTGGATCCCACATTGGACTTCCTTAGGGAGGAGAAATGGGGAATTCTTTACGGTGAGCTCGTGTATCAACCGAGTTCACTGATGGTAAGCAGCTGAAACTGATTCAGGCTAATTTAAGAACTGAGAAGTGATGGGACAACCACGGATGCCACAGGGCAGAGGGGAAGGCCTAGAACTGAGCTTGAAGACAGGAGCCAGGCAGCTCAGAGGATTTTGGAAGTAGGAACAGCACTGTGGTCTTGCCCAGGTGCAGCCACTGGGAGGAGTGAGCATCCATTCTTCTGCCCTGGTGGGTTTTTTTTGCTACAAAGCCAAATTCCTAGGAAAGAGAGTCCAATCGGCCAAGCTTGGATCAGATACCTGCCTTTGGTTGTGCTAAGGTGATGAAGGAGAGGTCAGGAGCAGGAGATCTGAAGGAACTTTTTGGCTAATGAAGTGGGGGAATGGATCCCTGGGGAGATTACTGTCTGCCAGGACTGTACACAGTAGGTGCCAGATAATTCCCAGGAGGAAATTAGTGTTATGTCAGAAAGAAGAGTAGATGCTGTATGGCAAATCATGTCAACTGTCCAGCCTACCTTATAATGACAGGAGGGTGCCGTCCCTGTGGTATTGCCTAATAGAAAGACATGTCACTAACAGGAATCCGGTACCACAGATGCTGGTTCCAGGGGGCTTGGCTGTCCTTAAGTAAGTTGTGCTTTCTTTCATGCTCTGGCTGAGAACCTTGGAGTTTGCTCAACAGACATCCAGAGTACCGCCGGTGAACAAGCAGGACATGGTTTCTGTCCTGGGGCTGGTGCTCTCAGCCTTGGCTCTTGGGCACAATGGGAGGGAAGGTTTCAGTTGAGGGACTGCATGGATGTGGTACTACTTAGAGTTGAGGTCCCAGAATAGGAAAAAAAGAAGAGCTTTGGGGCCTGGCTGGCTCATTGGGTGGAGCACGGGACTCTTGATCTCAGGTTTGTGAGTTAGAGCCCCATGTTAGGCATAGAGATTATTTCTTAAAAAAAAATAAATTAAAATAAATTAAAGTTTTTAAAAAGCTTCAAGCTTAACTCTAAAATAATGACACTGTATGATACGACGTGTTGAGTGGAAAGAAAGGTGAAGCGTGCTGCCAGGAATGCTGGGAACATCCTCAGAAATGTGCTGGGCTTGTGAACATCCCGGTCCTGTGGCTGAGTGGGATGGATACTGTTTGCATTTTATAGATTTTCAAGCCATGGACCCACTGACTGTTGTGGAGCCCTCCTCTGTATGTACCAGCTTCATTTGATGCAGGAAGGCATTTTTTTTAGGGAATAAAGATTGCGTCTCTCCAGGATCGACCTCCTCCCTTGAAGGACTCCCGGGATAAAGAATGTTCTGCCTACCTGCCTGGAATGACCAGCTGGGAAAAGAAAGGCTCAGGGAGCCCAGTCATCTAACCCCTGTGGAGCCAAGGTGCTGAGGACCCTAGTCCAGCATCCTAGTTTTTCCCCCAAGTATTCCTTTTTTTAAATTGAGTACAATATACAGACAATGAAATGCATGGATCCTAAGTGCTCTCTTAGGCGAGTTTTTTTTTTTTTAAGATTTTATTTATTTATTTGACACAGAGAGAGATCACAAGTAGGCAGAGAGGCAGGCAGAGAGAGGGGGTGGGGAAGCAGGCTCCCCGCTGAGCAGAGAACCCGATGCGGGACTCGATCCCGGGACCCTGAGATCATGACCTGAGCCGAAGGCAGAGGCTTAACCCTCTGAGCCATCCAGGGGTCTCTCTTAGGCGAGTTTTGACACTGTCTGTACCAAGTATCCACCATCCTTATCAAGCACAGAATAATTCTATCACCCCTGAGAGCCACTTCCCTCCTGTTGCTTGGTAGTCAGTAACCAAGCCTCAGAGAGAACCTTCTCTCAGCAACAGAAACACTGCCTGGGGGGCCCATCTTCATCTCCAGCAACACCCCTCAGGGTCCAGTCTCGGCCTGTGGAGGGATCCATTCAAATGGCTTGAGCCCCAGCCTGTGGCCCGGGACACAGCTCCAGGCCCCAGACTGGCATGGGTTCTGATGAGATAATTCACATGTGTGCCTAGGTTTGTGCTGAGAGGTTGGGGCATCACCCGTAAGGTTCTGGGCAGCCCATGAAAAATTTCAGGCAGATGATGAGGTGATCAGAATTGTCATTGTCTCTAGTCCATAGGGCAATTCTTGTCTGCAGCCTGCACCCCCATCAACTTGCCTTGCTGCAGACTGAGCACCCTTTTTGGCAGCTGGGCTCCTACCCTGTTCCCCCATTCTTAGAACCCCGAGCATAGAGCAGGGGCTCCTGTCCTGCGGGACAAGACTCATCCCAAATGCTGGCCTTGTTTCTGCCTTAGATGCCGTGACTCCTCCTAGTCTCCTGAGGACCAGCTACTCACGGTATCCCCCAGGATCGTTGGATGCCCCTCCTCTACTGTCAGGTCATTCCCACTCAAGCAGATGCATTTGTTGAGGATGGAGATGATGCTCAAGGAGCGCACCTAGAGATGCTCTAAAAATCAGAGCTCCCTCTTCAGCTCAACCCAGGCACTGCAGATTGGGTGCTCATGGGCAGAGGCCAAGGCTCTGAAGTGGTATGGACTCCAGGCAGGTGGGACCCCAGGCGATGGGGCAGGGTGGGAGTGCACGCGAGTTCAGGAATCTGAGGCTCACTCAGCTGCTTTGAAAGCGGACTTGAAGCAGCCCAATGCACTAGAGGGGGATTGTATCTTCTTTTTGAAGATGAGGACAGTTTTTACAATCAAAGCATTTTATGGAGATCACATGGTAAATTTTACACCTTTAGTTATATGAATTAGTTATTTCATTTTTTTTAAAGATTTTATTTATTTATTTGGCAGACAGAGATCACAAGTAGGCAGAGAAGCAGGCAGAGAGAGAGGAGGAAGCAGGCTCCCTGCTGAGCAGAGAGCCCGATGCGGGGCTCGATCCCAGAACTCTGGGATCATGACCTGAGCCGAAGGCAGAGGCTTTAACCCACTAAGCCATCCAGGCACCCCTAGTTATTTCATACTTATTATAATAGTAAATATTAGGTAGAATATTATTAATATAATATTGTATAAAATAGAAATGGTATTATTAGTAATGTTAATAATTAAGAAAGTTACTAAGTTCAATAACACATTTATACAAATTTATATTTTATTCACAATAGCATGTACGTGTCTTGGAAAAATGTTTCATATGGAGGTTAAGACTTTAGTCTGGGGGTCTACTCTTTTTTTTTTTTTTAAGATTTTATTTATTTATTTATTTGTCTGAGAGAGAGAGAGAGAGAGCACAAGCAGGCAGAGTGGCAGGCAGAGGCTGAGAGAGAAGCAGGCTCTCCGCTGAGCAAGGAGCCCGAGATGGGACTCGATCTCAGAACCCTGGGATTATGACCTGAGCAGAAGGCAGAGGCTTAACCAACTGAGCCACCCAGGCATCCTTGGGGGTCTACTCTTTGGAAGGAGCCCCTTGCCGCCATGCTGGTTGCCCTCAATGGCCTTGGGACTTCCGTCCCCCTCAGCCAAATCTGACTGGACCAAGGAGGGGGCTACAGGGGTGGAGCCTAGCCTGTGGCCTGAGGCACAGTCATGTGCTGGACCCATCAGAGGACCGGCTCTGGAGTTGGACCTAACACACCCAGAGGGAGGAGACTGCCAAGAGTTAGTCTTGGGGCTGGGACAGCCATAATGGCTGTAAGCAAGCAGGGGTTATGGAGGGCCAAACACCATAATGACGTAGTTAATGAAAATGTAAATTATAACAATAATATTTGCTGTAATAAAAATAAAAGCTAACTTTTGTTATGTGTTCTTTATCTGCTGGGCTCCATTCTAGATAATTCACAATATTCTCTCACATAATCCTCACAAAAACCCAAAAGTCCTGTGAGGTTTCCACATAAGGAAACTGAGGCCCAGAGAGGGTAAACGAGTTGGTCAAGGTCCACAGCTAGGAATTGGCAGCTCTGGAGTTAGAGCCCAGGCCATGTCTTTCCCTCTCCTGCCACTCAAGGGAACAGAATTGGTCATGTTAGTGACAGGAGACGGTGACTCCATGGAGCCACTTTGATTTCCTGAGTCTGAATGTCTTCTGTGGTTGGAGAGCCCCTGGGTTCCATTGTGAGGCCCCACTGTCTTCCTCCAGTTCTTCTTCAGCCAGGTCCAGCATGTCTCTGTTTCTCACCTCAGATCCAGACTCTTGTTTCTCTAGCCCCAGGCCATGAGGGTGCACACGAGGGTTCACGTCCCTTTATAAGTCCCTTGGACCCCAGGCAGGGCAGGGGCCTGAGATCTGTTCCAGCTTCTCTCCAGGCTGTGGGACCTTCAGTGAGTCCTGTCCAGTTTGCCTCCCACCCTCAACTTTACCCCAGAGTGGCATTTGGAAGCCTGGAGGACCTGGTTGCCCCCTCCACCCCGGGACAGGGAGGTGCCCTGTGGCCTGTAGCGGTTTTGGACAAACTTATTTCAATTCTCTCCTGGCCCTTCACAAGTGTGCTTAGATGTGGGGCATTTTTTTTTTAAGATTCTTATTTATTTATTTGTCAGAGAGAGAGAGAAAGAGAGCAAGCGTGCACAAGTAGGGGGAGCATCAGGTGGAGGGAGAGGCAGGCTTCCGGAGGGGCAGGGAGCCCGATGCAGAGCTGGATCCCAGGGATCATGACTTGAGCCGAAGGCAAATGCTTAACGACTGAGCCACCCAGGCACCCCTGATGTGGGGCATTTTTAATCTGCTTTTTATTTAAAAAAAAAAAGATTTTATTTATTTGAGAGAGAGAGTGAGTGAAAGAGAGAGAGCATGGTGCCGGCGGGGAGGAGCAGCAGGTAGAGGGAGAAGCAGACTCCTTGATGAAGAGGGAGCCAGATGTGGGGCTCCATCCCAAGACCCTGGGATCAGGACCCGAGTTGAAGGCAGACATTTAACCACTTGAGCCACCTAGGGTCCCCTAATTAGCTTTTTAAAAAGTTGTGGATTATTTTTCACATTTTGTCTGAGGCTGCCAACTCAGAACTTGCTTCCTGTCTTCAGTAGGCTCGGGCAATCTACAACGATGACTTTTTTTTCCTTATAAATTGTACACATTTAATTTTATTTTAAATGTTTTCTTATATTCAGTTAGCCAACATACAGTACATCATTAGTTTTTGATGTAGTGCTCAATGACTGATTAGTTGTGTATAAAAAAAAACACAAGAGACTCTGGACTCTGGGAAACAAACTGAGGGTTTCAGAAGGGAAGGGCATGGGGTATGAGGTAGCCGGGTGATGGGTATTAGGGAGGGCACTTCTGATGAGTCCTGCCATGACTTTACCTAGACCCCACTAGAAGACGATGGTCCAAGTGCTGCCACCTACTGGAGGAAAATTAACTTTCATCACAACTGTACGAAAACGGAACTATTTCAACAAACTGCGAAGTTTCCAACCTCTTTCTTGTTTCCCTCATATCAGTTGGTATTACAGACTCTTTTCAACTTTTCGTAAAAGTTTCAACTTTTCATAAAAACTATTAGATAGTAATAGAAAATTGTCTTTATTTCCTAATTAATAGCTAATAAAAATTACTATTTATCCAGGGCTTTCTAGGTGCTAAGCACTTCACGTACATTAACTCTTTTATTTTCAACACAATCCTGTGAGCTAGATATTGTTATTATCTCTAGTTTATACACAAGGTGGGTGAGACTCAGAGAAATAAATAATTGCCTACTTGAGCTGGCTCGATTAAACATTAGGCTGCTTTGCTTCCCCTTTGCCCATAACACTGCATCACAAGCATTTCACAATTTGACTGCAATCACACAAACTTGAAAGAAAAAGCATTACACATCCTGAGAATATTTCAAGTGTATCCCACTATCAGGCAAAGAAGTAAATCTAGGATGGATAGTGAGAGCCAGGTTTTTCACTGTTGGAAAAGAGTAACTAAAATAGAAAGGGAGGAGGTCAGCGTGCACCCGGTATGTTGGATCAGAGGCAGAGGAATCGGTGTGAACTTGTGGCTTTATACACACAGAGTCTGACTCAGAATTAGGGCAAGACACAGGTGTATATGTGTGTGTATGCATATGACGTCTGTGTCCTAGCTTTGTCCTGTGAGAGGGACTGGAAATAGTGATGTGACCATAGCTGTGAGCACACTCACCCCTAGATCTTGGTTTCTAAATACCACTCTCTGAAACAAGGAAGCAGGGATCCTTGGAGAAACGGCTAACTCTAGAGCTGGAGTAGGAAAAATATAAAAGAGCTCAGAAGACTTTGCACTGCTAGAAAACGTGCCCAGAAACGATGAAGACATTACAAAAGGACATAAAAGCTACACTGAAGGGGCTCCTGGGGGCCAAATCACTTTAGTGACAAAATAAATAACGAGCGTAGTAGATTACAACTCACAGAATGAAGTAAATATCCATGACCAAAGATCGTGTTGGTAGAAATACGCAATCGCATAAATAAGTAAATAAATAAATAATTTAGGAGGAAGGGAACGCTCTTCCTTAAAGCGAATTCCAATTAATAAAGGTGGAAGGAATGCTGGAAATAGGAAACTGCTGACATTATGGTAATACGTGTTTCAGGCAAGAACAATCGAAGACTGCTCAAACAAGTGGGTAAAAGTATGACAAGAAACAAGACATGTTCATAGTGTCAAGCTATCTCCCCACAAGATACTTATTCATTGCCAAAGGAAAAATAGTAATGTTGCCGAGGATAAATCTGATCGGCACCACTGCATCCCAGTGGGCAAAATTCACCAGGAATGCGAGGTATGAACTTCATGTGACCCTGACATGATTCACAGAGGATGAGAGGACACAACATCCCTTCCGTGATGTTCATGCCCAAAATGCAGAACCTCAGTCTCATTATGGAAAAACACCAGTTGCACCCAAAATGAAGAACATTCTAAAAGATAAGGGGCCAAAAGTGTTGCAGTCATGAAAGACAAAGACGGAGGGACTGTCCCAGACTGGAGGAGACCAAGGAGACACGATCTACACAGTGTGAAATTCTAGGTTGGACTATTTTGGAGCAGAAGAAGGCACATTGGTGGGACAGTGGAAAAGTTGGAATTGAGGGCTGAAGGGAAGTTAACAGTGTTGTGTCAGTGTTCGTATCCTGGTGTTGATCATGATACTGTGGTTATATAAGTTGCTATTAGGGAAGCTAGGTGAAGAGTATATATGAATTTTTGTACTATTTTTGCAATGTTTTTAAAGTCTAAAATGATCCCAGAATGAAAAATAAGCATGCAATAAAATATATATAGTTTTTAAAGTGCTTTTTATTTATTTATTTATTTATTTATTTATTTATTTAAAAAGATTTTATTTTTTATTTGACAGAGATCACAAGCAGGTAGAGAGGCAGGCAGAGAGAGAGGAAGGGAAGCAGGCTTGCCACTAAGCAGAGGGCCCCATGTGGGGCTCGATCTCGTGGCCCTGGGATCATGACCTGAGCTGAAGGCAGAGGCCTAAACTCACTGAGCCACCCAGGCGCCCCTAAAGTGCTTTTTAAAAAGCATTACAAAGTGTATCAGGTTTTTGCTTACCAAAAGTTTGAAACCCCCAGGCCAGAGCCCAAATTCTCTGGTCTCTGGGCTCTTAGTCTGTCGGATGAACTTCTCTGTTTGATGTCTATGTTTATCACAGCTCAGAAGTAGAAAGAAGGGAAATATCTGGGCAAATACTAAGGAACACACACGTGAATGTGCATTAGCTGTTTTAGCTAAATTACAGAACACACATCAGGTGGGCCAAGCCCTCCATTCTAGCTCTGGAATATCCTGAGCACAGCTTCTTCTTCTTCTTTTTTTTTTTTTTCCTGAGCACAGCTTCTGACTTATGTTCCTCCATTTCACAGACATTCCCAGATCTGCACCCAGCGTGATCCTGAGCACCCCAGGGCTTATGCTTCCTGCTTTCACAATGCTGGCCCTTACGTGTTCCACTTAAGAGGGGAAAGGAAGCAGATCCTATCTGCTGAGGGCTTGAAATAGTAATGATGATGATAATGTAGGTAAGTGATCACGGGCCAGGCGGTGCTCCAAAGGCTTTAATGCTTACACCAACCCTGGGGGGAAGGGTCTGTTGCTACAGTCCCAGGCAGACTGCTTCCAGAGCACATGTCCTGAGGAAGGAGACTGTGCAAGGGGTGAGGGGCTGAGGTGTGGGGCACTAAATGCAGGGTTCACTGGGGATTAGCCTCCAATCCCTCTGGGTTTGGTATAAATCCTTCTCACGGAGTCTCAGGACAGAAGATCAGTGCTGGTAAAGCCCCCGCAGGGCCCCTGGGAGGTCATTCTGGACCTAGCTCTCATTTTCCGGGGCTGTAGGTAGAGTTGGAAGGGGCGCGGACTTCCCCATGATCCCAGCTCTTTTATTATTAGCCGTTTTCCCAGCCACGTAGCACTTTCTGCTGTTAAGTGCCACGGTTGGGACACTTGGAGGTTCTGACTCATGGGGATTCCTGATACGCCCGCTTCTGGGCAAAGCCGTCCTTGACACCTGGGGTGCTTGAGGCTGTTCCTGTTGCCAGATAGGGCCCCGTGTTGACCCCTGCGGTGGAAAAGCCGTCCTCCTGGGCAAGTATAGCATGGAAACTTAAATAGAAGCAAATCTGAATTAGCCACAGCATCGCCCAGATTTTCCTTCCTCGTGTCTCCTGAGAAGTGTGTGCTATGGAAGTGAGGGAGTGGATCAGGAGTCCTGACCTTGCTGTATGACCTTGAGCAGGACTCGGTCCCTGGGCTTTGGTGACCCTAGATGTGAATGAGGGAGCGAGGCCTGGTGATTTCTAGGGTCTCTTCTGGCTCTTGCGTTTCGTGGCGCCGGGAGCTGGTGACAGGGCAGAAGGAAGCCAGGCCTGTTCCGGATGGACTTGGAGGTGTTTGCTTTTCGTCCCAGGGAAGAGCTTGGCTGAGGTGTTGGGGAGGGCTTGTCGCTCTGGCTGCACACAATTAGGGCCAAGGTGACTCAGAAGTGAACACGCCATGTGTTAAAATAAGAGTCGGCATTTCTGAGAAGGGAAGTCCAGGAGCCGGCCAGGATGGGATTAGCTGTTGATAAGGGGCCCTGCATTGTTCTCGCTCTCCCCTGAGGCCCACACCACATCCTAGAAGAGAAGAAGCCAGGTCCCTGGGACCTAGTCAGGACAAAGTCCTGGCGGAGCTGAGAATGCAGCCTTGGGCGTCTGACTGGGGCCGTGGGCAGGAGCGCCGCCAGCGCCAAGGCCCCTCTGCTCTGCCCGGGACGCTGAGTGCCCTGGCCTGACGCTCCACTTGATTCTCGCTCCAGAGTGAGAGTAGGGCTGAGGGGGGCAGCGCAAGCAGACACTGAAAGCCTAGCCCAGCAATCCTGAGCCGCAACCCCCATCCCCTCAAGGTCCAGGTAGAGCCTCGAGCCTGGGAATGCAGTGTGGGGAAGTGCAGGAGCTCTCCAGTTTAAGACTCTTCAGTCTTGGACAACAAAGGCTGACAGGAACATGAGGAAACCACTGTTTACTCTGTTTTCAAGAGTGTTCCACTGAAGGGTGTTCTAAAATGTGTCTAGTAGAGGACGTTGGGGGAGCTGAGGCCTGGACCGTGGGGGGAGGAAGCCTGGATTCGCAAAGAGGCCATCACTCCTCTAACTCCCAGGACAAAAGTCCCCACAGGGGAGGTGGGAGCTAGCGGCTTGTGGCATTGAAAGGGAGCCAGAAAAGGAATGGGCTTGGGGGATCTTGTAGGAGCAGGAAAGGCCCAGACTGATGCTTCAAAAAGGTGCCTAGGCGGGGTGGTGGACATTAGTGACTCTCCCAGGGCTTGGTTGGTGGCAAGTGATAGACATCTATTAATGCTGGTTTAGCTAAAGAGGAAATTAGGGGAAAGATCTCATGGAACCTAAGGGTAGCATGAGAATGAGAACGGGAAGCAGGAAACTTGCGGAACAATGTCAGGCTCCAGGTCGGTGCCTCAGCCCTCCTCTCCTGGTGTGTCTGGCCACTGGGTCTTTGTTGTTTGTCTGCAGACCTGGTCTCCCAGTGTGATCATTGCTGCTAGCAGCCTCAAATAATATTTCCCCGTGTGGCAACCATAGACCCTGAGGTTCATGACCTTCCAGAAGGAGCCTATCATGTCAGCTCCCCAGAGGCCCTGTGGTAATCCCCAGATTCTGTACTTGGACAAGGCTGGCCAGAGATGCACAGCCTCTCCACTGGGGTTGGCAGGTTCAGAAGAATGATGTGGAAGTGCTTCACTTCTAGGAGCCGTGGCAGGGAAGACAGAAACAAGGGAGACATGGGGGCTGGGAGGTGGGGCAGGACTGGAAGTGGAGGACCAGGGCCAAGGAAACCACCTAGCTGGGTCTCCAGGTAAGCAGAAGCCTAGCACAGAGCCGGGAAGAAATGGGAATCCAGACCAAGCACCCACACCCATGAGCTGGACAATTTCCTCACAGACGATGAAGAGTGGTTTGAATTTTATAAGTGAGAATTTCCCTTGAAGAGAATCTATAATCTGATAGTCATCGATATAGCAAAAAGGTCTGATCTCTCTAGAGGGCTTTTTTTTTTTTTTTTTCTCAAGATAACCTCAGAGACAGAATTAGAGAAGTTTAGGAGGAATACATTTTTCTTGGCCAGGGGAGGAATTTCCCGCCAAGAAAGAAACCAGTGGGGAAAGGTCAAAAAATGTGTCTGTGTGTGTGTGAACCTGGGCACAACCCCAGATCACTGAAATCAGAATCTCTGGGGGTGGGACATGAACTCCCCAGGTGATTCCCATTTGTGTCCAGAGTCTCAGGACAGACAACAGGTCACCTCCTTTTCTCCATGACAGGCACTCAGATAATTGAAGGTAGCTAATGGATGTCAATGTGACAGATCTTGCTCCACTACCTGGACCTTGGGCTCTGCAAAGCAACATCTAAGGGCCTTGTGGGGCAGAGCAGTGCTGTTGCCACCCTCGTTCCCATCAGTGAAGCCACCTAGCCTCTGAGGGGGCCAGCTCTGAAGCCATCTCCACTAGGCATTCAGGTTGTTGGTAGGCATTCACCAAGCTGGAAGGCCTTTGGAGCAACCTGTGCATCAGAAGTTTCTGGCAATATTGAGAGGTGGAGGCAGTGTTCATAGGTGCACAGCCCTTGTAAAGTGGCTAATTGTCCTGGTTTTCTGGAACTTTCCCAGTTTGAATACTGAAAGTTGTGCATCCCAGGAAACTCCTCAGTCCTTGGCAAACTGGGACAGGGGGCCATGCTGCTCAGCAGCTTACGTGAGGCAGAGCACATGTGGGAGAAGACACCAAGTCAGGGGTCAGAAGAGCCCCGCTGACTGCTTCTAGCACTTTCCCAAGCCCTGAACTCGCAGCCTTCTAGAGGCATCTCTTACTAGGGCGTTCCAAGTCCTGTTTGTCTCTCAGGGCCGGGCTCTGCCCTGTCTTGGAGAATGTTGACGTTTCTCACACCCACACACTAGCAAAATACACATACACTAGCACATACACTAGCAAAAAAAAAAAAAAAAAGGAAGAAAGAACGAAAAAGAGGCAGGCATTGTTTAAACTTAGAGCAGGTTATATTCTAGGAAAAGGTGGTGTAAGTAAAAAAAGATAAAAATTGGTTCAATTTTCCCACAGAAACAATACCATGATGAGAAACTCTGAGCAAGGGAAACAATTTTATAAAAAGTCCTATCCTGGCCGTGAAAATTTCTCTAAACTTCTCTATTTCTTTGAAGCGACACAGAGCAAAGCAGTCTCTTGGAGAAATCAGACCCCAAAAACAAGTAACTGAGAAGGAAATACCTATACTCTGGGCTGTGTAAGACCCTCAAACTACATAGAGATCAAAGGAATGGGCAGATTCTGGATGAGTCAAGTGCAGTGTCAATTTATTTGTTGAAAAGATTCTTTATGTGAGGGGCTCCTTAAGTTAGAGCAGAGCTTCCCAAACATGGCAGTGCATGTGGAATCACAGGGATGCCGGGAAGCCCACCGATGCCTGGCTCCCACCCTACAGATGCAGGTGACCTCGGGGGTGGCTTGGGAGCTGATGGGTGGTGGCTGCATCTGGGACCAGGGACATGGGTGCTGGTTGGGAGGGGGTCCAGATGCCTGAGGTCTGGGGTCAAGGTCAGGGTCTTGAGTGCTGGAACACAGACACATACTAATGGAAAATGAGACCTTAGTGGTCATCGAGGTCATTCTTCTTATTTTGCAGTTGGGGAAACAGATCCAGTAAGGTGAAGAGATGTGCCTCAGTCCCTGAGCATTTAAAGATTTATTTATTTGTGTGTGTGTGTGTGTGTGAGAGAGAGAGAGAGAGAAGAAGAGAGAGAAAGAAGGGGCAGAGGGAGAGAATCTCAAACGGGCTCCCACTGAGCATGGAGCTCAATGCAGGGTTCAGTCCCACAACCCTGAGACATCATGATCTGAGCCGAAACCAAGAGTCAGATGCTTAACCCACAGACCCACTCAGGTGCCTCTAAGTCCCTCAGCATTTATTTATTTATTTAAGATTTTATTTATTTATTTGACAGAGAGATAGACAGCACAAGTAGGCAGAGCAGCAGGCAGAGGGAGGGGGAGAAGAAGGCTCTCTGTTGAGCAGGGAGCCTGATGTGGGACTTGATCCCAGGACCCTGGGATCAAGTCCCTCAGCATTTAGAATTAAAATGAGAACATAAGGATTTTCACTCCTCATCCTGTACTCTTTTCACATTTTGGTGATTTAAAAATACACCCACAAATTCCTTGATATTCCTCTCTCTGAAAGGGGGAGCTTTGTTCGCTTCCCCTTGAGTGTGGCCTAGACTTAGTGACTCATCTTTAAGGAGTAGAATAGGAGGGAACTGACAGTTGTGACTTCTAGAACTAGATCATAAATGCTCTGTCTTTTGGATCACTTGCTCTGGGGCAAGTTAGGTGACACGTCCATGAGGACACTCAGGCAGCTTTAGGGAAAGGCCATGTGGTGACTCTGAGGCCTGAGGCATCCTGCCAGCAGCTTTCTGAGGGTGCCCTCTCAGAAGCAGAGTCTCTAGCTCCAAGCATGCCCTTGGATGACCACAGTCCCCGCCCACATCTTGACTGCAACCTCATGGGAATGCCTGAGCCAGACCATCCAAAGAACTCACTCCTTAATTCCTGACCCACAGAGACAGTGAGATAAGGAACATTCATTGTTTTAAGCAGCTAAGTTTGGAGTAATTTGTTACACAGCAATTGATAATGAACACACACACACACCCTAAAATATTGTTCAGAGCCAGTTATACCCAATTCAAGCACCAACTATAGTGGAGCAGAAGAAAGAATTAAAGATATACAAAGTATACCAGCGTTTTTCCTTCTAAGAAAGGGTGACTCCAGGTTGATGGGGAAACCACTGTCTATAGGAATCCTTTCTCTCTATAGAGGCCCGTGGAGGATGGAGAAAGGAAAGTGGGAACTTTAAGGTGTGGGGCAGGTCTTTGTTCTGTTGATGCTTACAAGCTAGAGTAGAAAACTTTTGTTTTAGCAGTGCTCTCAAAGCAGGCCTGAGACTGAGTAAGGGTGGAGAAAAGGGACAGAGCAAATTTTAAGAGCCACTGTGCCTGACATTTCATCCTGTTTGGTGTCAGTGTGATGTGGAACTCCTCTGGTAACCTCTGAGCCTCCTGTGAAGTCCACCGCCTTGGCCTTGAGGGGCTCCAGGAAGAGGACTGAGTTCTCTGTGTGGGTCAGTGCTGAGCTGGGGCTGGGGAGAGAGTCAGAGGGATGGAACAGGAGGCTATGGGGAGAGAGGAGGCTGGAGCTCAGAGCCAGAAAACAGAGAGATCCTGAAGGCAGGGCCAGGGCAGGCCAGGAAACATTCTGCATCTTGAAGACCTTGGCCTGAAGCCCTGGCATGTGAGGGGAGAAACTGACTGGGAGCAGGAGTGCTTGGAGGTCTGGGTCGTGTCTGTTTCAGGTGTTGGGAGTTGTGTACTGTGCTCGCAGACCCATGTGCATAGGACCTTGACGTGCTCTCCATGTTCAGTTGTTTGGGTTCCTCGGGGGTCTGAGGACATTTTACCAGCTTTTACTTGGATCTAGTGAATGTCCTTTAAAGACCAAGCATATTTCTAAAATCATCATCATCATCATCATCATCATTCTATCTTTCATTCTTTATGAATTCCTGTATCTCCTCTGCCTGCTGTCATCTGACTAGTAGAAAGCTAACAGGTGTCCATTCTGTCCTATCCAGGGAATAGGGTCGGAGTCCACAGGCAAAGAGCCCTCAAAAGCAAGTAACACACAGATGAGACCAGTCCTTGGACAGAGGCTATGGGACCCTGTTAAGCACATTCCCTGTGAGGAAAGTTCTTGTGGGCTAAAGCATGGAGTCTGAGATGGGACTCTGAGATGGAATTTGAATTCCAGCTTATTGTCAACTCACCATGTGACTTTGGAAGAGACTCGTGACTTCTCTGAGTCACAGTATCCTTATCTGTGAGATGGGAGAAGGCCCATCCTCTCCACTTCCGAATTGTGTTGGGAGGACAAGGGGTTGGAGGTCTGGGGGTTCTTTGTGAGCAATGATGAACACAGGGGTTCGTGGAGGGGTAGCTGGAAATTGGGGAGTTTCAGACCAAGATCAGGGATCCCAGTAGCAGGGTGGAGGGAAATCCGGGACGGGAGTCTCCCCAGATTTCTGCCTCTGTAGGGACGGAAGCATCCCACCTTGACCTTGGGCTATTTCTAGAGCTGGCCAGGATGCTCTCCATGACGGCAGCAGCTGGCTGCCTCCTCACTGGGCCTGGCTGCCCGTTTGTTGGCCCTTGCTGGACCTGCTTCACGCTGGGCTATCACTGGTTGAGCTGTCAGAGCTGAGCGGGAGCACAGGGCCCCAGCTGGGTCCTCAGGAAAAGCCCTGGGTTCTCAGAGACACTACAGCTTCTGCAGAGAATAAAAGACCTTGAGAGGAGTTTGAGTCCCGGCCACCTGCAAGAAGCCAGCCCGCAGGGCTAGTCTGAATTGATCAGTGATATTTACCTTTGCACAGTGTGTACCCTTTACAACCCCTTCTTATTCAGTCATTCCTCCACTCCGCAAATAGTTATTGAAGGCTGAGGGCCCCTATAGTGAATAAACATGTAAATAAACGTGAAAAGCAAATACAATTCCAACTTGCGGTGAGAGCTAATCAGGAAAGGAGCAGCGCGTGTATTGGCCGGGGGCCTCCCAGAGGAGGTGTCCTTCCAGCTGAGGCTTGAAGGAGAAGGAGGCAGTTCTGTGATGAGTGCAGGAAAACGTTCCAGGAAGAGGGGAAGAGCATCTGCGAGAGCTCTGAGGCGGGAAAGGCTCGGGGCCTTAGAGATAGCAAGGAGTCAGGGGAACTGGAGGACTGGAGGGGAGGAGATACAGCTGGACAGACAGGTGGGGCTCAGATCTTAGGGCCAGAGGCAGGAGTTTGGATTTTATTCCAGGTACAAGGGAATTCCAGGGAAGCTGCCAAAAGGTTTCAAGGAGAGAGTAACAGGGTCTGGTTTCCATGGTAAGAAGGTTACTCTTCGAGGGAGAGAAGAGTGGGAGCAGGGGGCTACAGTAGGGTTTCGAGGGAGAGAAGAGTGGGAGCAGGGGGCTACAGTAGGGTTTTGGGTGGGACGATGGGACGGCATTAGTGTGTCAGACAGGATGGGCTAGGCTGTGCCGCAGTTACAAACAACCCCTAACCTCGATGGTTAACATAATAAATACTTTGTTCTCCTTCATGCTGTTTTTTGTGGGTCAGCAGAAGGGTCCTGCTCGCCTTCGTCCCTTGGAGATTCAGACTGACAGGGTCCCCATTGCCACATGCTTTCCATAGTCTCCATGGCAGGAAGAAGGGAACTGGATTGGCTTTTAAAATTCCCCACCAGAAGCCCACAGACATCTCTTCCTCGCTC